>VMDR010001871.1:0-108306 GCA_007922815.1 Macrotus californicus | reverse complement strand
ACCCCTATGATTCGGATATTGGAACGTTTCAAGACATCCTGGAGGTTCCTAAGCCTCTCCTCATTTTTTTGAATTCTTGTTTCTTCGTTGTGTTGTGGTTGAATGTTTCTTTCTTTCTTCTGGTCCACACCATTGATTTGAGTCCTGTTTTTCTTCCCATCACTGTTGGTTCCCTGCACATTTTCCTTCATTTCCCTTATCGGATCCTTCATTTGTTCATCTAATTTGTGACCAAATTCAAGCAAGTCCTTGAGCCTCCTGATTACCAGTGTTTTGAACTGTGCATCTGATAGGTTGGCTATCTCTTTGTCGCTTAGTTGTATTTTTTCTGGAGCTTTGATCTGTTCTTTAATTTGGGCCATTTTTGTTGTCTTGGCGCGCCTGTTATATGTAAGGGGTGGAGCCTGAGGTGTTCACCAGGACGGGGTGGCCACGTGGCTGCATTGTGACACTGTTTGTGGGGGAGGGGACCGAGAGGGAACAATGGCGGTTGCTCCGCTCTCTGCTGGTTTTCAATGACTTTCTGCACTACCCATAGTCAAATTGTGCCCTTCTGGTGCTGGTTCTGGTGCTGATTCCCGGTGGGAGGGCTTATGTATGCTCTAGGACCCTGTGGGTCTCTCCAAAGAGCTCTCCTGTGAGGCTGGGAGTTTCTCCCACTGCCGCCGCCTCAACCCCCACAGGAGTTTTCAATCAGAGGCTTTGGTGCTTTATTTCCCCGAGCTGGAACTCTGGGTTGCAGGGTCTGTCTCGGTCCGCAGTTGTTCCTCCCCGTTTATCCTCACGAGGGAGTGGGACGGCCGGTTTGCAGCCGCCACCTCTCCTGGCCAGCCGCGCCTTTCCCGGATCCGCCAGCCACCGCCCAGCCGCACGAGTCCTCTCCGCCTCTCCTACCGGTCTGGATGTATGTTTCTTAATTTCTTGGTTGTCGGACTTCCATACGGTTTGATTTTCTGTCAGTTGTGGTTGTTTTTTGTTTTAAAATTTGTTGTTGTCCTTTTGGTTGTGCGAGGAGGCACAGTGTGTCTACCTATGCCTCCATCTTGGCCGGAAGTTTTGATATTTATAGCTATAGATCAGGGGCAAGGGGGGAAGACTTTAGAATGACAAGAAGTATAAAAGTATCTAATCCTATAAGCTTCATGGAATGGTCCATTACACAGTGGGGTTGACTATCAGAACTCTGTTTTCCGTACTTGGAGACCACGTTGCTTCTATGAAATAGAGAAGTGGTCAGTATGGGTCCAGATGGATAACTGGTTGCAGGTATGTTTGTTCAAGTGCCCCCAAATCAGCCAGACAGCGGCTGTGGGGTGTCCCCAGTAGGGAGCGGAAGGCAGTTTCTCATGTGTGCTCTCTTTTGTCTGAGGGCAATTTCTCCAGAGAAGGAGGCAGCTATGAGCCGTTTGCAGCCGTGATTCACAGCAGCTGGGGGACAGGTGTGCTGGCAGAATAAAATGGATCTGGGAGAGACTCCAGCAGAGTCCCCTAAGGACAATGCCCTCAGCCGAAGTCAGCTGTGTGCCTCTTCATGCTGCTTTGAGAATTTACTTAGAATGAGGGGTTAACATCTCTAAAGAGGACGCTCATTGTTTTTCAGCCTTGACTAGTATATGGGTTCTTTCTTAAGAGGGGAAAGTTTTCTTATTTCCCAACATTGGCTTCAGTTATTTTTATTATAACTCTCCTGAAATATATTTAAACCAAAAAGTTTCAATAAACTTCTTATGCTTACATTTCTTAAAAAGGCATGAAATCAAGACAAATTACGAATTAAATTTTTAAAGTAGAAGGCCATTAAAATCAAATTGACAACACAAATTCAATGTGATGGATGATGCTGTTTTGCTGAAACTAAATTGCCATTTCAAAATAAATTATGTGACTGTGCAAAGGCACAGATGGCCTCATGTTTCACACAGCCCATGTTGCAGGGCGCCTGGTGGAAGACCACTGACTTTCCACTCCTCTTTCGTAATAGGAACTCTGCAGAACCCTAATTTTTAGAGATCATGAAGTTCTCTGACCTTTACCTGGCAAGAAGGAATCACGTAGCATTTACATACAGTTGGTCTCTATTCTTGTCATTAACCTGCAGTAATTAAAGATGCACACGTTGGCACCTTTGTGATCATGAACCAAAATGCAAACACAGCCATTGAAAGGCCAGGGCCATCCTTTGTGAGTAAATCATCCATAATGTACTTACACTGTTTTATCAAAATGAAAGTATAATATTTTATGCTCCATTGAAAGAACAAGTTGGAGCACTTAGGGGCCCCAGGGAGTATGTTTGCACATCCTTTGATGTGACGCACTAGCTCTTCCCCATGAAACAGGAGTATGTGTAGGATGAGTTCCCCCATGTGATGACACTCGGGATACCTGAGAAAGCACCTTTCTGACTCCTGCTCATTGTGACAAGAGGATGGGCATGAGGAATGCCAGTAAATGGGAGGGTGAACCATTGATCATCTGAAAGGCCACTGTGCCCCATGCCTGATCACAGCATACATGATTTAACTTAATGACAGCATCCCTGACTCCCTGGTGGTTCTGCAGGTAGAGGGGTTTGGAGGGGGAACCTGGCTCAACCTCCACATTTTTTCAATGCTATTGATTGAAAGAAGGAAGCTACTGAAAACATTCTCAGCCGGTTTCTTCTATTTCAGTTCGTTGTGCACACCATGACCAGAAGGCTGCTTCCTAGATCTCCTTTCCCAAGAATCTACAGCTCAGTTTTTTTCCATATATGCCCAACCCCCTGCTGATTTTTAAGGGCAGGATCACTCAACTCCTACCTCACAGCCTCCAGCATGCCCCACCCATTTATTCCCATCATAGGCACTAAAACCACCCTCCCTGGTAGTGATCTCTAACATCCAATCCAGAATCACAGAATCCACATGGTGGGTTGTGAAATACACTGGAAATGCCTTGCTACTCAAAATGTGGTCCCTGGACCAGTAGCATCAACGTCACCTGTTAAAAACTGCAAAATTTTAGCCCCAACCAGACCTATTAAATCAGAACTTGAAGTTCAGAAAGATCCTTAGTTGATTCTTGTGCATATCAAAATTTGAGAAATTGTTCTAAAGAGATCGTGCAAGTAGAGTTGAACTCTAAAGGACATACAAGTGGTCAATGGGAGGGGGGAAAAGGGAAAGACAAGAAGAGAGAGTGCTGGTTTTTTTGTTTGTTTCAAAGAAGGCTTTTCTGGTTTATCTATGTCTTCTTTGGTTTTATCTTGTATTACTGACACTCCAAGCAGAGTTACCTGTTTCAATTTCCAAGCCGTCAGATTTATATGCCACTTGTTGGGAGAGCCTTTGAAACTAGGGAAGAATTACTCTTGTCGGTGAAGCTTCACTTTATCAATGGTCATTTCATTCCTTCTCCTGAGGGTTCCGGAGCTTTAGAAAAATGTTTTCTAAACAAGAACAACAAAAGGCTCTGTTCAATAAAACGTTTTAATTCAGCAGAGAACTCCTTAAGTATGCAATCAACATGCAGATAATTTCCAGATTTATTTAAATTCTAAAACAATGGTGTTACATCAATAAGAATGATGAATTTTTAGTAGCGTGGAGCTGAACACCAGTGTACTGAAACCAAGAGAGCAGTCAAGAATGACTAGAATGACTAGCAGCATTGACAGGTCAGGCAGAGGTCATTGTCCACAGGCTTATTGAAATAGAAGAGCAAGAGGTCATTTAAAGATGACATCGTGGAAACTGTCTTTCTCCCAGATTTTACTGTGCAGAAATTTTCCATTCATTCACACTGAATTACAACAAAATTTTCGAGACAGATTACTCTAATTGTGAATTCAAGTCTAAGATGCCTAAAGCAGTGACATATGCCTGTGCATGCCACAGGGAAATCTGCCAGGAAAAATAATTTGTCTTCAAGTCAGATTTCATTGATTCATATTTTAACAAACTTCAACAAAACTGGTATATGCAGAGGCCAAACTTAAGTGTTTTTTAACATCAGTAATGCTCACAAAAGCTTATATCGTGTTGCTTTCATACATTATTGCCCTTATTTTGGTATTTTAGTGGAATTAATGGTTTTCTGGAAATAAAATCTTATCCTAGTTACCTGTAGGAAATAGGAGCCTAGATTATTGTAGTGTGACTTACAGCCTTCTTCCAGGATCCAATTTAGCCACAAGTTGAAGGTCTTATGAATATTGCTTGTGTAATGGAGCAATGAGATAAACTTCTACTTTTCTCTTCATGAAGTTACAGTGAAAACCTTTGGAGTGATTAGGAAAAATCTGTACATTCCAGAGGTTTTTTATTCCAGACTCTGCTGGTCTCTCTGTGTTCCACATGAGGACGATTGGAGGCAGAATAGCCAAAGGCATCATCAATTCATGGCCACATTGCCTGGCTTTTCATTTTTACTTAATTTTTAAATGACATTACATTAAGCTTTATTAAATTTATTGGGGTGATATTGGCTCACAAAATCATATAGGTTTTGTGTACAACTCAACAAAACATCATCTGCACACTGCATTGTGTGCCCATCGCCACAAGCAAAGTCTCTTTCCATCTCCATTTTTCCCCCTTTGCCTGCTTCCATCAACTCCCCATCCCTCTTTTTCTTTCCTTCTGGCTATCACCACATTGTTGTCTGTGTCTGAGTGATATATATATATATATATATATATATATATATAAAATATATGATATCTGTTTGGGAAAAAGTCCAGCCATTGTTAATAGAATGAGAATGGTTTGTGTGACATCAGTGTAACCTGGCAGCCAAGGAGAGTGGACTGGAATGCACATGTGTGAACAATGATGACTTCACTGTACTAGTCAGTGGGGACAGCAGATGCCATTGAGTGAGCATGTGTACTATGTGGCCATGGCATTCAAAATGACTGAGCGAGTACAGAAACAAATCTGCATCAAATTTTGCATTAAGCTGGAACATTTCAGTGTGGCAGCTATTCAGATGATTCAGAAGGCCACAGCTGTGGGCAACTGGTGACTGGTAGCTTCATCATGACAACGCACCTGCTCATGGGTCACATCTCATGCAGAATTTTTTGGTGAAACATCAAATCACCCAGGTGACTCAGCCCTCTTATGGCCTAGATTTGATGCCCTGTGACTTCTGGCTTTTCCCAAAACTAATATCACCTTTGAAAGGGAAGAGATTTCAGACCATCGATGAGATTCAGGAAAATACAGTGGGGCAGCTGGTGGAAGTTGGGAGAACTGTGTGAGTTCCCAAGGAGCCAACTTTGAAGGGGACTAAGGCATCATTGTCCTATGTACAATGTTTCTTGTATCTTGTATCTTCTTCAATAAATTCCTGTATTTTTCATAGCACATGGCTGGATATCTTCTGGACAGACCTCATATATAATTTTTTTGCTTAATCCCTTCACCTTCTTTCATCCAACTCCCCAGTCCCTTTCCCCTCTGACAGCTGTCAGTCTGTTCCATGTATCCGTGTCTCTGTTTCTATTTTGTTCATTAGATTCCACACGTAAGTGAGATCATGTGGTATTTGCCTGGCTTTGCATCCTGTGTCTGCTACTTCCTATCTACACAGCTTTGGGCAACTTTGTGAAGCCTCTGTTTGCTCATCTGCAAAGTGAGGAGAATGACAATAGTGTCTCCCTCCCAGGAGTGTGCCGTGGATTAAATGAGTGTGTCCAGATCACTTAAAACAGTGCAAACTACATTTTAAGTGTTTGGTATTATTGTCATTTTAACAGCCAGGAGATGGTGACCATACCTTTTTATTCTCTTCTCTCTGCCCCAGGAAGAATGGAGAACAAAAGCAAAATTTTTCATCTATAGCTTCAGAAGCTGCATGGTGTGATAGAAAGTGTTTGTCGATGTTGGAATCACACTGGCCTAGGTTCAGGTTCCCTCTCTTACCAGCTGTTTAGGGATATTATTTATGCTCTTTGGGCTCTAGTTTCCTCGTTTGGACTTTCGGGATATTAAATGAATTAAAATGCTTAAAGCATGTAGCAGCTACATGGCTAGTTGGTCAAAACTGTCATTAAGTGTCAATGTCCCCCTTTCGGCCATCACCTACACGTTGCTTAGTTCTTTTGTTTTGGTTTTTCCTTCTGCAGATGACCTGTCACTCTCCAATTTTCTTTGCTCTTCAAACTTATCCTTTATTCAGCTCTTTAACTCCTTCTCTTTTCTGGGCAGGCATGTGTATCAGTTCAACTGGGGGAATTAGACAGGATAGAAGTTACATCTTCCAGTAGCAAGCCCTTAATCCCTCAGGGGATGGAGGGGGAGAGAGAAGGCGGGGAGAGAGAGATGGATGTATATTTCAACTGTCCACGCATTTAACCAAAATTCATTGAGGTCTCACTATTACATTGAAACTGCTAGGTTATAGGAATAAAAACATAAATTAGGCCAGGTCCCTGCCCTGAAGGAATTTATGTATTCTAGTGGAGAAAGACAGACATTTAAGTAGGTAGTTAGAAAGCAGTGCAGCGAGTATGGAGACTGTGAAGGAAGCTGTGATTGGAGAGGGACAGTTAATCCATCTCTCAGAGGCACTAGTTGAGTCTTTAGAGGAACTAGGGCATCATGAGACTTTCAGGATGAGCAGGAGTTAGCCCAGTGGGAAGGGGGAGACAGGACAGGGAGATGGGTATTTTGGGCAGTGGGGTTGGAGCACCGAGGAGAACACAGCTAAGTGGCAGCATGGTAAGTGTGGGCTAGAGACGAAAGAGGAAACAGCTGAACTTGGAGGCAGATCAGGGAGAGCTAAGAGGGGTAGGAGCTAGAAATACTTCTGGGAAACCAGAACAGAGGATGTTAGTCAGAATGACATGGCAGACTGGAATTTTAGAATTCTCTGAAAGCCCAAAGGTACGTCAGAGGGCTCAGAGAATAGGTGAGTCAAGAGATGATGAAGGCCTTGATTGGAGCGGTGGTAGGAAGGACAGAGAAGAGGGTGTTGTTAGTCAGGTTCTCTGGAGAAACAGAAACAGGATGTGTGTGGATCACCTGCAGTCACATGCCAGGTCACAGTGGGATGCTTTCTGGAAATGCATCTTTTGGTGAATGCATCCTTGTGTGCACATCACAGAGTGCACTTACAGGAGCCTAGATGGTACAGCCTACTAGACACCTAGGCTGTGCGGTAGAGGCTGTTGCTTCTAGTCTGCAAACCTGTGCAGCATGTTACCGTAGTGAATACTGTGGACAATTGTAACACGACAGTGACTATATGTGTACCTAAATGTAGGAAAGGTACAGTGAAAATCCAGTGTAAAGGATAAAATACGGTATACCTGTAGAGGGCAGTTACCATGACAGGAGCTTGGAAGTTGCTCTGGATGAGGCAGTGGGAAAAGGTGAGTGACTGCGAAGGCCGAGGACATTATTGTGCATTACTGTATGCTTTACAAACATTGCACACTTAGGCTACATAAACTTGTAAAACAACACGAGAGTAAATCAAACACAAGAGGAAATGATGCAGTCAAGAGACAGAGTAAATACAAGATGTACGAGGCACACCGTTTTACGGGAAACTTTTTTGTGTGAGTACTCTTATCCAATAACAGTTATTTATTATTATCATCAAGTATTATGTCTGCATGTAGTTGTGTTTGCTCTACTTTTATACAACTGGCAATGCAGTAGGTTTGTTTACACCAGCACCACTCCAATCATGTGAGTGATGCTTTGTGCTGTGACTTTATGACAGCTATGACCTTAAGATGGCAAGATGGCTATGATGTCGGGATGGCTATGATATCACTAGGCACTAGGAATTTTTCAGCTCCATTACAATTTTATGGGACCACCATCATATGAGGGTGGACCAAAAAAAACCCAGAATTATCTTCTGGAGGGCAGGCCCCTTGTAGTGCAGGCTTCCCCCACTAGACGAGTGCTCTGGGGACCCATCTGTATCAGTGTACCAGCTGGCATTGTTGTGAGAGGCTGCATTCGGCTTCAGTGAATTGTTTTTGAAGATTCTTTTAACATGTTTGCCCATTTCATAATGGGTAATTTACAAGCACACCTGCCCACACTGCGCTGAGTGTTCAGCAGTTTTTGATTCAAAATGGCATGATCCCCTTGCCCCATTCTCCCTGTTCTCCCGATCTCACCCCCAGAGACTTTTTTTTTTTTTCCCCATATGAAAAAAGTCCTCAAAGGGAAACGGTTTGCTGATGTGGAAGAGGTGAAACAGAAAACGGCAGGAGAACTGAAAGACATCAAAATCAATGAATTCAAAAAGTGTTTTGAGCAGGGGAAAAAAACATCTGCTCAAAAAAGCCATTTGTATTTGTAACTTGAATGGTAGGAAGGATGTGGAGTGGAGCCAGGAGACCCAGGTTGTAGTTTCATACCCTCCTCCAGCCAGTATACTGAAATACATGGAATCCCTTAATTTCTCTGGCTTTGGTTCCTTCATTTATACAGTGATAAGGTCAGCTTAGGTCAGGGGTCAGAAATACAAACATCTGCCTGGGCAGGGCAGGTGACATCAGTGGTAAAGTGTACTTAGTCTATGTCGCTTAGTGTTTTCTTCACATTCCCAAAAACAGTGTGTTGAGATTTCAGTCTCTTTTACAGATCATCAAGCTTTTCCTCGGCATCCTTTCCGTGTCCCAGTCATGGTTTTTCTCACGGCTTGTTTTCCTAATGGCAGCTTAAGTTGAATTCTTTTGTTTCAGACACACTTTACTGGCTTATTAAACCCAGAAATCTTCTTTATGTTCTAGAAAAGTATGTCTGGCTCACAATTTTTCTTGGATCGTGTGGCTCCTTTTTTTTCCTCCCATTTTCAAAAGGACATGGGTATGAGGATAAATCTTTCTTTTACATTTTACTAAAAGCAACAGTATTAATGGAATAATACCAGTTAGTTGAGACTCAGCCTTCGGGATGGGGAGTAATAGAGAGTGGTGGGGACTATGGCAAATGGGGAGTATGGACTTTCTGCAGCAGGCAGCAGCCCCTTAGCTCCACTTGATGGTTCGATGTGAGTCCAGTATGCAAGTGTCTTCTGAAGTTTTTTCTAAAATGATTTTCTTAGGAACACCTATTATTTTACATGGAAGTATCCCGAATTGCAACTAAATTTAAATGTAAATAAACACCAATAGTAACAACACTTAGTAGTCAGTGGGTCAGGCCAGGCAGATTAGATGCCCACAAAGGTTTGCGACTTCTGAGCCAAATGATCTTAAAGTTCCCTGGCCTTTAGAACATTTGTTTTAAAAGCAAGTATTTAGATACCCCTCACTATGCTCTGGACACACTTTAAAGCACTTTACATGTCCTAGCTCATTTAACCTTCACAACAATGTTATGAAGTGTAGGTACTGTTGTTATCTTTATTTTACAGATGAGAAGCTGAGGCACAGAGTAGTTCAGTGACTTGCCTCATGTTGCAGAGCAAATATGTGGCCGAGCCAGAATTCCAACATGGCCCTCTGGTATCATAGCCCGGAAATCTCTTCCTTTATTCATGGAAACTTGTATTTCCTATCTTTAAAAAATATCTTACTAGCAAACATTACTTTATGAAATTTATTATTGACAGTGAGCATATTTATTTGGATGTGTCTGAAGATAGGGATTTAGAATATTTTTATTTTGTTTGTGGGGAAAAGATGGCTTATTAGGTAGTGGGGTATTTGCTTGGGTCTGAGCAACACTGCCTACTTCAGTGAGATTGAAGAGAGTCGGGTGCTGGTTAAACTCTTCCAATTAGATCTCGTGTGGAAGTAAGTGGTTGCCCTTTGATTGGCTGCTGATGGTCCTCAGAGGAAGTTCTGCTTTTTGGGCTGCCTCAGTGCCCAGCGAATGTTAATACAAATGGAAATTTGGCCATATATTTAAGCAATCTGTCACAGCAGAGAGATTTCCAGAGCTTTCTGGTTAAAGAGGTTTTTGAATGTATGTATGAGCAATATGTGGGCTGACTTTTTATTTCAGCAAATATAAAGATGTATTATCCCTTGAGGTTTGTTATTAACCTCAGCTTCACCTCCGTTAATATTTACTCCGCAGGTCAATAAATCTCGATATTCACTTCAACAGAAGCCAATATCTTCAGATTATGAGTTATTAATCTTGGCCAAACTGAAAAATTGTGTGAATATTTTTCTTTTACTAGAGAAAATGAGGACTTTTTGGACACGTTTTTCTTGAGACTCTTTTAAAGGGGAAAGTTAATTTTTATGTGAATCTTCAGATTGCCTTTTCAGATTTAGTATTTGGGGTTGAGAGTCTGAGTCTTTAATACAAGTTCTGAAAAGCTCTCTGTCCCATTGAAAACACTGAGGAAGGCAGGGGTTAAACAAAGCTTATTTTAACCCCTCCTGTGAAATACAATCCTGCCTCAGCATCTGGAGTGGTACGTGCAGGACCCTCTTGGGTACCAAAGTCTGCAAGGCTCAAGTTTCTCATATAAAATTACATAATATTTGCATATAAACAATGCACATCCCTCCCTCATACTTTAACTCATCTCCACATTACTTATCTACCTAATACAATGTAAATGCTATGTAAATAGTTGTCATGCTGCATTGTTTAGGAAATAATGACAAGGAAAAAAGTCTTTACATGTTCAGTACAGATGCAGCCATCCTTGGCCTAACTGTATAGTACGTGTCAACAACAACATAACATTTTATATATATTTACATATATTTGATTTGCGGTTGGTTGAATTTGAATTTGCAGACAGATACACTGTATATTGAGGGCCGACTGAACCCTGATTCCAGGGGGAACTAAGAAAGGACGGTAGGCAAGTCACTGGTGCCCATCTTTGCGAGATTTATTGATGTTGCTTGACTGGAGTCATAACAAATGCCTTGCATTCCTAGATCCCGGCTGCCAGTGCTGTGTACTGGACAAGAACAGCTGCACCTGGCCCATCTCGAGATGAAAACCAGCAAGTGGGAAAAGACATAGGTGAGTGCATTTGCTTTCCAACAGCATTGATGTTGGAATTGAAATGTGCAACAGAAGCAATCAGTTTTGCTGTTCCAAGGGAGTGTTTCTAGTCCAGTAATCTGTAGAATCATGCCTATAATGACAAAAAAAATTCAAGACAAAAGGAGATGAACCAGTCATGGAAGAAGTTAGAGGTCATCTCACCTGATGGTTTGCTGGTTACTGCTCAGGGGCGTGGAAAAATGCAGTATTTGGAAATTAGTTGTGTGGGAAGAGAGGGGAGAGAATCTTTCCAGAGGTTGATAAAGGGAAAAATTTTCCAAGGTTTTTAGAGGTGTTCGAGGGGGTAGTGGGGTCAGGGATAAAGGTGGCAGTTGCTAAATGTGGTGGGGGACTCTGATCAGGCAGACAGACCCTCCAGATCCCTGTTTCTCAAAACAGGAACTGCTGAGAGTGCAGATGATCAGCGCCATCCCAGAGCTATTGAATCAGAACCTTTGGGGCTCGGGCCCAGCAGTCTGGTGGAACCAGCTGTCCAGGTGATGGTGAAACGCACTCAAGTTTGGGAACTGCTGCATGAGGGTACGGATTTTTCAGCCTTGTCTGTACATTGCATTTCCCAGTGAGTTTGAAAAACAGTGATGTCTGGTTTTACCTCCAGAGGTTCCGATTTAATTGGTCTGGAGTATGACCTGGACATCAGGATGCTTTACAGCTTCCTCGATGATTTTAATGGACAGCCAGGGTTGAGAACTACTCGAGGCAAGTTCCTATCCTAAATTACTTTTCCAGATCTCATTCTCTCTTTTTCATATGAAATATTTTATAAAGCTTCCTTTACTAATTTGAAGTGAAATTTATATGAATATTATTACTTGTGCACATAGTTTTAACTGAAATACGAAGAAGAAATAATGAAAAGTAATTTACGGTAACATGCGCGTTAAATGTCTTAAACTGCGCGTTGGGCTGCGCTGACAGTGAGGCCGGCGGACCCCGAGTTATGTCAGTGTGACAGCTGCAAATGCAGATTGACCCAGGTGTGCGGAACTGGCAACTCGAAAACTGGAGAAGACATTACAGGGGGTGACATAGCTTTCTGAAAATAACAGATCTTGGTAAAGTTTCTAACAAAATAATGAACAGTTTTTTATTTCTCTGAGCCGGGATTCAAGGTGTGTACTTAAAGGGCAGTGACTTACTATAGCGGGTGCCATGGTACCCCACTGAGATCCCCCTCCAGGACAGAAGCGCTTATTTCTCCAGCTGCTGAGGGTGCTAATGGCTGATGACCCTCAGCTGAGAGGTCCCTTTGGGACTTGTCCTCAGATGCAGAGAACTGCCTTGCCCAAGATCTGTCCAAGACTGTCGCCTTTTCAGGCCCAGACCTCATTAGATGGCTGGTCAACGGTGGGTTAATAACCAAGGCAGTTCTCATGCCTTAATTCAGGACAACCCCAAGGGGCCATCTCCGCTCTAGATCTCTCTGTTGGATTGGCTGAGACCTTTGCTACAACTGCATCACAGCTCAGCGTCTCTCCTCGTCCTGCTCTGCTGCCCTCGGCCCCTCAGGGGCGTTGATTCTGGGAAGACCTCCACTGGACCCCCTGCTGCGATACCGTCTCAGAGCCTACTTACTACCAGTGAACGGACCAGTCACACCACCTTTGGAGAAAACCTGAGTCCTTTACTAGTCCCCTGGATGCAGTTATCTAAAAAGAGTCTCATTTAGTGTTTCATCCCATCCAGAGAATAGCTTCGTTGAGATAGACAAGGACCAAACCAACAATGCATTGGATGGAGTGACTAGGAGCGCAAAGCAGACTGGCAGAGAAGGTGAGGCTCAGGTGGCGGAGGATCGGGCCGGGTGCTGGGGTTGCAAGTGCTCAGAACGAGTCCCCGCGGACTGATCTGGTCCAGACGGCACTGAATTCAGAGGCAGGGCAGCTTCAAGCCAAAACGTGAACTAGGCAACCGATGTTTGCTTTTCCGCAGCGCCTTTTCTCTCCATGGAGTCTGTAGTTATTAGAACCTACTCTCTGGGAAAGATCTGATAAGCTATTTACCCCGTAGTGTGAATCTAAGTCAACAGTTTTGTTTTTTCTCTTCCAGAGATATTTTTGCATTTTAAGTATTTGTATGGGATAAAAACTGTGGTCCTTTGAGTCAGGGACCAGGGAGTCTTTCCTCTTCCCAACTGCTCAAAATCAAAATGGGGAGATTTTTAGGGTCACGAAAGGATAAGAATAGGGAACCCTGGCAGGAATGTCTAATGAGTACTTTGGGGATGGGTCGCCCATGAATTTTATTGTGTTGGCCAAAAAGTCTGTTTAGTTTTTTTCTGAAAAATGAGACACATTTTTCATTTTCACCAATAATTTTATTGATTTGTATATTTTGAATATGTCGGCGATCTCCTGTGTGGTATAACGTTGATTGTTCTCAATCAATGTCTCCATTTGATCGCTGTCAACTTTGACTGGTCTACCTGACTGTGGAGCATCGTCCAGTGAGAAATCTCCAGCATGAAACTTCGCAAACCTTTTGACACATTCGATCAGTCACAGCACCTTCTCCATACACTGCACAAATCTTTTTAATGTTTCAGTTGCATTTTTACCTTTCTTGAAACAATAAAGCATAATATGCTGAAAATTTCTTCCATCTTCAATATTAAAATGGCTGCACAAAAATTCAGCAATTTTGGTAAATTTCTACAAAAATGCATGCTGACATGACAGCTGTCAAAATACAGTTTAACAAAATTGTTTCGAATGAAGTTAAAGACAACTAAGCACTACTAGAGCCGTCTTACGGAAAAAAAACCAAATGAATTTTTTGGCCAACCCTGTATTTTCCCATCCTTTGGGAACTTGATGTATAGAGTTACAAAGCAAAGCCTTATAGTTTTAGTTTTAAAGAGAATAAATTTGAAAATCTTCTGGAAGTCTGGATACATTCTTAGAATGAATGTGGTTTTTGAGAAGATACTATACAAACATCCATAAATTTTATTTATTTATAAAGTCTTTACCAGAAAATATGGAGTTTGGATCCAGTAATTTTGTACCTGTCGTCTTCAGGTTTTTTTCATGGAAAAGATTATTATTCAAATTCCTCTCATGAGACTCTTTCTTACCCTCGCCTTCAATCATCTTACTGACATGGGAGAAATGAGAGGATGAAAACAATGAGAGCAACTTTAAGAAGCCTCCGTAAAGGGTTATGTCTTTGTGGAGCTCGGCAATTCCTTCATTCTTTGTTTGTTTCTTTTCTTCCTTTCCACAAACATTGACCATCCATCTGTGCGAGATCCTGGCCTAGTTTCAGAAGCAGAACAAGGAGAACTAACTCATGCCCTTGAGTACTTCCAGGGTAGCAACATTCTTCTTCAAATGCTGACCCCTCCGAGCAGGACTTTATTTACGACTCATGTTAGTTATGTCCTTGGCCATAAATTAACCATGACTTTTTGTCTGAAGTGCAGTGTGTGTGAAAGCCCTCTGCAGCTGTCGGCCGGGGTGTTGTTTGCATAACGTATTGACGGAGCATGCTCAAACAACGCCTAGGCAGATCATTAATACCAGGTACAGTTACTGAAATGAAGCCCCTGAGAGTTTCTTCTCTTTGTAACCTGAATTGCCAATTTTTGAGGTTTTCCTGAAAGTAAATGGCTGGTTTTCTTTTTACCTCTCTTTTGAAATGGTTTCGACCATTCAAATACTTAGAAGTGATTTGACTAAGCTTTTTGAACCATAAATACAATATTTTCTAATGAAATGCTGCAAAATCTAAGGAAAAAGTCCCAGTAGGAAACCAAGATTTGCTGATACAATGTTCTTTATCAATAAAGCAATTTAAATAGAGTTGTTAATAAATGTAGTCGTTCTATGACAAGTGCAAGGTGTGTGTGGTGAATGCAGGTACACACAGAAACATTTTCCTGCTGGATTCATAGGAAATGTCATCTCCCTGGGCTTTAGTTTCCTCACCTATGAAATGAGTTGGGTTGCAGTTTAAAAGAGGAAAAGGAAATTGCTACTCTATTTCCGGACAAGGGCTTTGGGGACGCCAGCATAATTTTTTCATCATCCGCATGCTGATTTTACAGATCTGTTCAGCCTATAGATGTTTTTTGAGCTATACTTATATCAATTTATGTGAACTTATCTGTTTGTATATATACCATATTTTGCCATGTATAATGCACACCCACATTTTTGGCCCAAACTTTCAGGAAAAAGAATTTTCATTTTAATTTTAAATTCAATTATTTATTTATATTTAGGAACAAAACCGATTATCATGCTCCAGTGTATTATTTTGCGTTTGAATATTGTTATTGCTTTCTAGAGTTATACTTTTAATGTGTAAGCATAAATAGAAGAGTTAAAAACATATAGATACAGAATTAGTCCTACCCATGTATAATGTGCATTCTTATTTTTTCCTCAAAAATTTGGGCAAAAAGTGTGCATTGTACTTGGCAAAATATAGAGTAGTTAGTAAAAGAGCTAAAAGTGAACACCTAAAATAATTAAGGCAATTTTGAAGAGAACAAGGTACACTATTGGATATCAAGATTTATAAAGCTATAGTAAATAAGACAGTGTGAGTGATGTGCAGAGGGATAGTAATCCAAAATAGAATCTGTACACACACTCAAAAACACACATCTGTGTGTATAAATTTGGTAAGTGATAAGGAAAACATTACGAATCAGTGCAGAAGGCATGGGCTGTTCAGTACATAGTGTTGGGAGAACTGGTTTTCCATTAAAAAAATATAAAATTAGTTCCTGATTTCACTTCATTCACAAAAACCAACTCAAGACAAATTAAAAGCTACATGTGAAAAAATGTGTTTACAGAATATCTTTACAGCTTTGGAATTTAGGAAGAAATTCTCAAAATTCTAAAACACAAAAAAAGAAAAGCAGTTTAATTATAGCATGTTAAAATTAAGATACCCTGTATACGAAATGAAATACTGAATGAGAAACACAGACTGGGAGAAAAATATTTGCAAAAGATATAACAGGAGAAAGATTAATTTGTAAATTTTAGAAGTGTTCATGTGAGTCCATAAGAAAAACCCCAAATAAGTGAATAAGATATATTCAAAGGAGCAATATCAGATATGAAAAGATGCTCAACTTACAGCTATTGGAGAAAAGCAAACTTAAACAGGGGACAGTTTTGTAACCTTCAAATTGCTGACATACAAAAAGTCTGAAATTTTAAACCGTTGGGAAGAATGTATGGAAACAAGATGTGGCATGCGCTGCTGCTGGGCATGTAAATAGGTTCAATCACTTTGAAGAGCAATTTGATAATGTCTAATAACTTTAAGCAATTTCACTTCTGTAGTCTAGCCATGCTTTAAAAGACGTGGTTCCTGGACCGGAGCATCGGTATCACCTGGGAGCTTGTTAGACCAGTAGAATCTCAGATCTTCCCAGAGTCCTTCTGACTGTAAATTTTAACAAGAGCCTCAGGTGCATTAGAGGCACATGAAAGGTTATAGAAGCACTGATCTGGAGGATTTATCACACGGGTACACAGGGAACACTTATGAGATTTGTCACTGAAGCATTGCCTGATTGGGAGAAAAATGGGTGAGTAACAAATTTATGATATTTCAGGAGGTACTAAAATGGAAAAAATTAATGGATGTGTGTTTCTTTAATGAAATACTTATATGAAATACTACACAGCAGGATTTGACTCTTGTGACCTGTGGGCCATACTTGGCCCAGCAAGTGTTTTTGCAAATAAAGTTTTATTGGAGCATAGACACATCCACTCGTTTCCATAATATTCATGGCTGCTTCCATATGACAACAGCCGAAGTTAGTATTTGTGACAGATACTGTATGGACTACAAAGTCTAGAATATTTGGCCTATTGCTATCTAATCCTTTCCAGAAGAAGTATACTGACTCTGTTTTGTAGAACTAAAACTATATGAACCAGGGTGAATATATCACAAAAACTTAATATTGAGAGAAAATATTAATATATCCATTATATTTTCCCTATGGCATTTGGGAGCATGTAACAGCAAAGACATACAGATGTAATAAAACAGCACAATATTCTTTATACATGAGTGTATGTGTACTAAAAGAATAATACATGAATATATAGTGAAAGTATAAAAACATGTTCAGCCAACCCAGAAGCTCTCCAGGCCTCATAGTTTTGGAATTTTTATGGAGGCTTCATCGGTTAGGCATGATCAATTATTAATTCAATCTCCAGGCCCTTTCCCCTTCTGGGAGCATGAGGGTCAGGGATGAAAATTCCAAACTTCTAATCATGGCTTGGTCTTTCTGGTGACCAGCCTCCATCCTGTAGCTATCTAGGTGCGACCAAGATTTGCCTCACTAGAACAAAAGACTCTCTTATCACCCGGGAAATTCCTAAGTATTTAGGGGCTCTGTGTCAGGAACCTGAATCAAAGTCCAAATATTACAACAAAAGATGCTGTAAGGCTTTTGCTACTTAGGAAATTACAAGGGCTTTCAGAGCTCTGTGCTAGAAACCAGAACAGATACACACTCACACACACACACACACACACACGCACACACGCACGCACACATTATATGTGTATATGTCTATTTTCTATTATTTCATACCATCTTTTTAAATATCATGGTTTCTTACATTTCATATGGACACTGAAATTTTAGTAATATTTTAAAATTCAAATTTACATAAAATGAACTTGTTTCATAGCACTCATTTAAGGACATTAAGAAGAGATTTAGCTCAACTTATAGAGCAGATAATGCTTGCTGTCCTTTGATCCCTATTCTCCCTTTTTCTCTCAAAGTATTAGAAGTTCTGATTTTTGTAGCTTGACATTTCGTTGGTTATTCAAAATGAAGATATTATTTCCCAGCCTCTCTTGCAACTAGAAGTTACTATATGACTAAGTTTGGGCTGATAGCATGAGAATAGAAAGGATGTGTTCCACTTTCAGATTAGCCCTATCTTTTTCCCTTCTTCCATCCTGCTTTTTGGATCATGGTGATGACAGTAGCTATTTTGATCCAGTTAGGCAAAGGCGATGTCATGGGGATGGTGGAGCAAGAGGACAGAAGGAGACTGGGTTCCCCATGACGTCCTGTCGCTGAGCTGCCACAACAGCCCTGCACTGCCCGTTTCCAATGCTACACAAAAAGATAAGTAGCTTCGATGGTCATGTTTCACCACTGTTATTTGGGATCTCTAGCACATGCAACCTGTATTTTAATTAACGAGAGTAGCTGAAATATTCACTTCTCAAAGGTGTAGACAGCTACAAAGGGCATTTCCCTGGGAAGGCATGGCTTAGCACAAAAGACATGAACTTTGGTTTGGCATCAGACAACCTGGTTTTGAATTCTAGCTTCTCCATCTACCAGCTGCCTGACCTTGACAACGCTGTTCAAAGTCTTTGATATTCAGAATTTATCTACTAAGCAATCTCAAACAAAACAGAGGTAAAATATCTAACCATAGACATTCATGGAGGTAATGAATATAAAGTCCTACAATGAAGCAGGCACATAATAAATATTAGGTCTTTCCCCTACCACTTCCTTCATATATTTTCAGCTGCCTGCTATAGTACTTTACTTACAAGTCTAGTGAGTATTTCAGACTTGACATTTTCAAACCGAACTTTCCTGTCCTCGCAAATTTGCTCCACTGTAGAATTCTCTATCTCACCGTATAGTAATTCCACCTTCCATTTGCTCAAAGTCAAAACTTCTGAGAGCCATCCTAGGTGCCTCTCTTCTTTTCATAACTTCCATTAATTTGTCAGAAAATCCCATTGTTTCTACCTCCAAAGTGGATCCAGAGTCTAAGCTCCTCATCACATCCATCGATACCACCCTGGCCCCAGCCACCCAAACAACCCAAGTTAAGAATTTCGTAGATATAGTCCTAGTAAAACAATGGCTGTATATGTGTTTACCAGTTAGAATTTAAGGAATTTGTTACATAAAGAATGGTTTTAGTTAAATTGTCTCTCTGCACGTATTTGAGTATCTGAGAATTGTGCACCATAGTTTTGCCTTATAATTGAATTTACAACACTTTGCAAATGCTCTGTTTTGCTGAAACATGAGTGGACACTAAGTGGGATAGATTTTTATTGCACTCTTGGCATACCTTGAACTTTGTAAATTAATTAGTGAGTTTTTCAGTTCTGTTTTTCAGAAGTAATTGTTTGCAGCTGTCTGCTACAGCTCTTCTCTCCCTTCTGGAGGCCTCATTTTGATGCTTTGAAAAAATAAAGCTGGCTGGGAGGAAGGCAGCTTCTGTATTCTGCCATTTATCTAACCGAAAGAGATTTCTAAAAGAAATCAGAGGGAGGCACTCTTTTGTGATGAGAATGGAAGATTAGTTATCCCTCCTTTTACTTTTTACTCCAGAAATTCTGGGCAGCTCATTCTGGGCAAGTCACATTACATCACCTCTGGAGTCTCAGCCCCTGATCAAGTAAATTTAAACAGTCTCTTAAATAAATCACCAAGATTCTACTTACTTTCCTTGGCTGGGGCCAAATCCTGGTGCAACTCATTAGGAATATCTTCCATAATTCATCTAACGCATCCAGCAGTTCGAGCCATTGCTTTAAAGTTTTGTTCATTTTTGGCTTCTCTTTGTCAGTGATCAGTTCGTTTCTGTTTTCTCATTTAGCTTCCCTCCAGGAAAGACAAATGTTTCTGTATCATTGATGAAGTTAATTTCTAGGAGGGAACTTCTCAAAACATCAGGGCATATAATTATGCAGGAGAGTGAGAGATGGCAGAGGCAAAAGCAATGCTAAAGCCGATTCGGAGGCACCCTCTGGGGAGGCTGCAGCCCGTTGGCAGCAGAAAGGCACCGCTGCCACGTCCTCTCGACTTCTGAGAGAGAGGAGCTGTAACTTCCTTTCCTGGAAATGCTTTGCACCCAACTCCAAGTAATCCATTTCCTCTTAGAAATGCCTCCTACGATAAAAGAACAGAATTATCCACAATATGATTCTGTTAAAAGAGCAAGGACCCTGCAGCCAAATAGATCTGAGTCTTGGGTGAGGTTATTTTACCGCCCTGAGCCTCGATGTTCTCCTCTTCTCTTCAGAACAATGCTGACCAATTCAGTGTTATTCTCACTATGAAGATGATGATACAGATACAGGATCCAGCACAAATAACACCCTCTTTTACTACAAAATCTTTTATTGCAAAATTATAAGCATGTAATTCTGTGACATACTGTATCACACTCAAGCACACCATATGACATTTTAGGCGAGATGTTCGAATTAAAATTATAAATTATTACCCCCATATTATTACCCTACCAACCACACTCAAGCAGGTGTTACTTCTGCCACACCCTGTTTAAAGTAACTACAGCATAATAGGTTTTCAGCAAACATTAATGACCTCCATAGGTATGAGTATTTTTTAGGTAGAAGTATTATATTCCACAGATATTATAAGAATGACCCTCTGGAATTGTTCAAATTGGAAAATATACTGTAAGAGTATATGAATCATATATGTACAATTTAAAGAACAGAAACGAAATGAACAAATATAGTATGTACTCTTGTTTGTAGCTTCTTTCACTCAACATAGTACTTTTTTAAAAATCCTCACCTGAGGACATTTTTTTCATTGCTTTTAGAGAGAGAGAGGAAGGGAGAAAGAGAAACATCTATGGGAGAGAGAAGCATCAGTGGGTTGTGTCCCATACATACCCAGACCAGGGATGTTATGCATCTGGACCTGGGGTCACACATACCCACACCTTGACTGAGTAGCAAACCCACAACCTAGGTATGTGCCCTGACCGGGTATGGAATCCGCAACTTTCAGTTACGGGAGGGCGCTCCAGCCAACTGAGCCACACCTGCCAGGGCAAGATAGCATTTTTTTTTAATTGATTCATATTGTTGTATGTATTTAGTATATCACTCAATTTCCCCTTTCCTTTCTCTTCTCCTTTGACACTTTATTCATCCTGACAAGACTTCCCTGACATTAAACGATGTTAATGTCTTCCCTAGTCTTTGTCTTCTAACACAAAAGATCTTATCTTGTTACTAGCCTTACTTTAGGATAACAAGAGGGTTAGCTTCTTGACAGATCACCTTATGATTAAGCAGCTTTACTCCTGGATTAATAGAAATCTTTTCTTGGGTATTTTCCTGCTTTGGCAAAGCTTTTCTGAGTTGGATGAATAGGAATGCATGTGGGGTCTGAGGATAAGAATGCCGAAGCTGTGCTTTTTTCCAAATCTTTTGAAGTGCTGCCCAGAAGTTGTCATCATATCCAATAGACCCAAGTTGTTTTGTTTGCTTTTGTCTACATGATTAGTTTTTTGTCATAATAACAGGTGTCGTAGTTCTAAAAGTCAAATAGTGCCACCACAATGTTTATTACAAAAGATAGCAGGAAGCTACGTTACTTTCTACCCAGGAGTCCCATTCTCTGGAGGCAACTGATCTTAATTCTCTTTCACTCTTTCTCTTCATACTTACCTCTGGTTTTCTAAATCATGTGCTTAAATTGCTATTTTTAGCTTCATTAATTGTATCTTTCCCTTCTATTTTCTAAACTTCTTCACACATCTCCCTAATATGGCTGTATCACAATTTCTGGTTAAATTAATATTTTACATGATTGTAGCACAAATATTATTAGCAGGCTAACTGTGATTTATTCTTTTATTCTGAATTATGTATCCTTTTTATACAAATTTTCAGAGGTTTTTAAAGGAAATCCTAGCTGTTCTAATTTTGTTGCTTGCAAAGTATCCGATAGTGTGAACTAATTTTTCTGAGAATGACTTAAAGGTTCTCTTGGGAGGCTCATGTTCATCAATTCTAATGTCTTCGCTTAATTTCATGTGTCCTGGAACACTCTGTTATCCTCCTACAATCTGGAGTGGTTGCTCTCTAGGTCTGTTGCAAAGCTGATGGCCAGAGACCGCCTTTATCATTATCCTGAGACGTTCTTTTACTTACCCTCTGCGTTGGATGTTGTGTTTCTCCAGCCTCATATTTTTCCCTTTCTTGGTTTACTCTCTCCTTTCAATAGAGAACATGTTCTAACCATTTTCTGGCAAAGAGTTCATGGGAAGTAAACATTTTATCACTTCACGTCTGAAAATAAATATTCTATCCTCACATCTGATTGATAGTTTGGCTGAGTATAAAATTCTAGGTTGAGTATAATTTTTCCTCAGCTTGTATTAGACATTTTTTCTTTGAATTTTGTATTCCATCCTCTAGCATTCCTTTGAAAAATATTTTTTCCTAGAAATTTTAGCTTGCCTTTCTGGTGTTCTCATATTTCATGATAATGTAAGTTGTCTGATTTTTTTTTTTCATTTATTTTACAGGACATTCAATGAGTACTTTCAAAGGAAACATATTTGTCAGAGGAGAGAACACTTCTAATTATTTTTTTAACTTCAATTTTCTCTGAGAGCTTCTTTCTTAAATAATTTTTACTGGGATAGTAAGCTCTCAGGACTGACTATCTTGTTTCTAACCTTTTCTGTTGTATTTGTTAAACTTTTTGCTTTTATTTTTTGTGAGATTTCTTCAACTGTATCTTTCAATTCACTCCCTCATTTTTTTGTGGCTGTTATATTTTAAATTTCAAACAGCTCTTGTTTTTTTCTTTTATATAGAAATATGTTCTTGACTTATGGGTGAAAGATCTTCTAACTTTGTGAAAGTATTATTTTTTGAGGTTTTCTTCTGCCCTCAGCATATCAGCCCTGTTTCTTTTTAATTGCTTTATTCATTGTGTGTGTGTATGTGATTGTTAATTGTCTAACAGAAATTCACCTAATCCTTCTTCCATAGAACAAGTTTATTCAGGAGCCATATGTACCCTGATGAAAGACTACATTTACTCGCCTCCCTTGTTTGTAGCTAGATGTCTGAGCATGTCCTGGCCAATGAAAGATAAGTAGAAGTTCTTCTAGAGAAGAAGCCTAAAAAGAGTGAACTCATCTGGGAGGTTTGCTCTTCTGCCCTTTTCCTTCCCACTGCTTGGGATGGAACCTAATGTCTGGAATTCTAGAGCCATCTTGGACCGTGAGGTTAGTTGAGGCCAGAAGCCAGGTGCTAGGATAATGAAACAGCTTTCTGTTATTTTCAGAGGGAGCCTATATCCCATGACGGAATGCTTACTTTCAGATTTCTTTTACATAAAAATGATACTGATTCCTCTTATACTTAAGGCATTGTTCTTTCTGGCTAATTGTTACATGCAGCTTATCCCAGTCTCAGTCTTTGGTGTTGAAAGCTTGTTTGATGTGATCATACATATCAGGTGATCCTTGGAGATCTAATCATATTTTATATGAAGTATTAAAAAGATGATTGGAAGCTCTACATATATGAGTAAGACTCATCTAAACTTTGTGTTTCACTGAAGACAGATTGGGGGTGTAAGCTTGTCTTTTCATGGGGAAATCTGTGGATCTTTCTCTTATACTAGTCTGTGCTTACAGGAAATATTTTTAGTTACCTGACTGATGTTTATGAGCCTGTATGCTACCATGCAGTGAGCAAGTAGAGGAAGGAAGATGGGGGTCTTCTACTTAGGTAGACGTTCCCTTAATTCTCTGTTTTCAATATAATGCTCACCTTACAGGAACTAGAGTTACCTTTGTTCAATTTCTTAAAAAAACAAAACACTTCCATCTCTTTTCTGAGTAGGAGAATAATTGTCATTTAGTGGTTACAGGTGTAGGAGAGGGGATCTGGGTGTCTAACTACTCCTTATATAAATTTTATACAAATCTTTCTGTTTTTTTGCCCTATCCTTCCCCTGGTAGCTCCAGTTTCTGAGTGTTTCCGGGTTCCACGATCTGAATCCATTTGCATATTACTAGCATCCTTCTCTGTAGATCTTTAGCATTCTGTGTCTCTTTTTTGCCTTGTTACTTTTCACTTGTTTCCTTTTCTATCTTCTTCTAAAATTGTCTTTCCCATTTTCTTTGTCTTCATGGGTGTGCCCCTCTTTTTAATTTTTATAGTTAACTACCTATTGAGACACTATTGATGCTGTTTCGTGGAAGAACACCTTTTTTTTTTTTCTGAAACATTTTATCAGACATTTGTCAACACTAAATCTCACCTGACACTTTTTAGCTTTTACTCTTGTGGAATCTTTTTTCAGCTCTCTTATATTTGTTATTTATTACCCAGAAGACCTTAGTGTCACCTCTAGATGCAGAGATTTTCCCATGAAATGCTTCTGCCTTGGGCAATATAACATATGACAGGGACTTGGAGATGTAATGATTAACACTTATCAATCCAGAGAAGATCCCTTTTTCTTTGATTAAGTCATATTCTCATGACTGAGCTTTGGAATCTAGTCCTGAGGTCCTTATTTCCTTGTGCTACTCTTCCAGTTCCCTGGTCTCATCTTCTCTTTTAGCTCTCTCAGTGCATATCTCCTTGTGCAGAAGTACAAGGACTCCCTAGGGTGGAGCACAGATCCATCTCCTGTTTTTGCCACCCATCACTGAAGCAGGCTGGTTTCATGAGGCTGCCCTTATGCCCACCTATCTTGATAACTTCTTCAGCCACTCAGAATCTACCCTTAAGGGGTAGATTCTTGGATTCCCTATGAGAGTTGTAGACACTTTGGTTTAAACAAAGCAAAAGAAAAAGAAACATAAATCTTATTTAGGCTTTCTCTTCATTCTTTTTTGGACTCAGCTGGGCCCTTAAAGATCCCTTGCATCTAAGTTCTTCATATCCTTCTTCTATCTAGTATCTTACTTTCTAATGGGCTATGCTATTATAGAAACATCATTCCCTATTCATGTTCCATGGTACAAAAGCTATGTTCTTAGTCTTTTAGGCAGTTACTCCTTAGAAACCACAAATTTGTTCCTGTCTTAACAAACTTGACTCTTGCAGATAGAAAGAATTGTTTTGCCAGTGGATATATACATATCCATTTAGCATTCTAATAGGTCTCTTTATTCTTGTCTGTGTCTTCATATCTAAGGGCAATGCTGATAGAAAGCCATCCCCCTTGACAATGGAAGGAAAGTAATGGGTAAAAGAAGCTTGACAGGCTATATCAGTGAACTGATACAAATCCTGGTACCATACAGCAATAATCACTTATTTAGCTCACAAATATACTAGTTGGCTAAGAGTCAACTACCTAGGTTGATCTTGGCTGGTGGTGGTCCTGCTCCAGGTGTTGCTCCCCCTTCTCCTGGGAGCAGGTCACTTATATAAGCATGTTTTTTCATGGCTATGACAAAGGAACAAGACAGCAAGCCCAATAATGCATGTATTTTTCAAGCTACTTGCATCATATCTGCTCATTTCTCGTTGACCAAGGCCCATTAGGTGGTGAAGTGCAGGATCAAGTGTACGATCTATCTTCTGAAGTGAGGAAGGAGAGGCAGAGTTTAAATAAGTCCAAATATTTCCAGAATTTGTGTTTTGCCACTTTACTACTGAAAGCAACTGATTTCGAGATTTTAGAAGCAAATAATTTGAAAGAAAAGACAGCTTAATAGACCTCAGCAAAAATTTAACAGCCTTGTCTGAAATCCCTAAAGTCATTACAAGTGGCTTAACTGCTAAGAAAGTTAAAAAGTGACAGGAGGGAAGAAAAGTTTCTTCCCCACTCTTTTATCCCCCTCCAATACCAAACAATCTACAAAGATAGAATTCACTAAAATTTTGTTTAATGATCCAGGAGTCTGATGTGAGAGAATGTTTCATAATTTATAAGCCAATGCTTGTTTAGCCAAATTAGGTCTTTAATTCTTGCATATTATAGCAAGTATAAAATACAATTACATGTTACATAGGAAACAAACCCATAAAACAAAATGAAGCAATCAATATAGCTCATTCCCCATAGAATTCTGTTTGGTATTTTAATGAGCCGAACTCCAAAACTAAGAATCAATATCCATTATGATCCTTTTAGAGAGGAATGATGGTCACATCTTATTACAATGAGTCTTACCAACAGAAAGCTCCTTCCTCTAGTCTGTTTCTCTGAGGCCTAGGCAGCAGCACATGGAGACAGTGTTTGGTTGCTCTCATTACAATGACATTTGCTACTACAAATAATTTAGTAGGTACACATTTATATATGTCAAAATCTTCTACTTTGATAAAGGGAAAGGATGAAGTTGCTATAAAGAAAGGCTCAGCTCTGTGACTCACAAAATCAGGGCCTCTCCAGAGGGTGGTATGAAAGTAACATGAGCCCTAGGGCTCAAGTGCAACAGTGACACTGGAATAGTAAACTTGGGAAGCTAAATTTGGAAAGGCAGAGTATTTTACTAGGGGATAAAAATAGCAAAGATGCAGGTATCAAATTATTAAGACAAGAAACCAGGAAACTCCCTTGTGATCCTTCTGTTTGAGAGGAAGAGGCATGGAGAAGGGGAAAGAGGGGAGGAAAATGAAGCAAAGGGACAAAGGAATGGAAAGGAAGGAAGGGAGGGGGGCAGAAAAGGAGGAAGGAAGAAAAGGAAGGAAAAAAAGAAAGAAGGAATGATAAAGAGAAGAGAGGGCAAAGAATGACTGAGAATCTGCAATTTGTATTTGTCTTCTGGAGGGAGATCTGACTACAGAGTTAGGGGTCTGGTCAATGAACCTGAACTTATTTGTGCCTTGGAAAATAAAAACTAGCCTTTTCTTCCAGCACTTGCTAAGTGCTGAAGTTGTACAACTTTCTGTGGCAATGGAAGTGTCTCTTCTATAATTGTTCAATATGGTAGCCACCAGTCACACATGGCTGTCAAACACTTGAAATGTGATTAGTGCAGCCAAGAAACTGAATTTTAATTTTATTGAATTTTAATGGAAACAGCCACATGTGACTAGTGGCTACCCTGTTAGACACACAACTTTACATTAAGCATTATGTTCATTAGTTCCTTTTAATCCTCACGATAACTATTATCATCGCCACTTTGCAGATAGGGAAGTGAGGCACAGAAAAATTAGCAGTTCACCTGAGGTCACACAGCTAGTAAGCATCAGAGCCAGGAATCTTAGTCACTATTCTTTATATTGATCTCCAGTTCCAAATGAAGCGGATTCTGTAGCAAGAGACAATATCTTGTGTTACAATGACAAAAGTAGGGCCAACAGATGTGTACATGATCTTTGGAATTTGAATGGACAAAGCCACGGAGGTCCTAGGATACTTCCATGGAAAGCACCTCAGAAGCTCCACCCACCACTGGCTTCATTATGATCAAAACTGGCCGCTTTGGATGGACTGGGTACAGCTTTTCCCCAATGTGTTTCTTATAATACTAGTCTTGTAAGAATGAAAAGAAGGTGGTGGAGGGATGGGAAATAAGTGGTTAAAAACATTCAAGAAAAGCTACATGTTATATCGCTCTCTTTGGGGCACATATGCACGCAATCATCTTAAGAATTCTGATTCAAAATTTTTTTGGCCTTTATCTAGTGTTTTTCTCATTTATCTGACCACTAAAATACTTTGTGGGCGGGTGGATAATATAGTGATTGGTTGAACATACATAGGGAAACGCTGAATAATAGTAACTGAATTGGATCTGAGGGGAAGCAGATGTGCAACATAGGCAAGAATATGTATATTCTCAGGCCTTTATACTTGGACTGGAACTACTGCACCATTGGCTTTCCTGGTCTCCACGTTGCTTGACAACAACTGTGACCACATAAGCCAATTTCTTATAATAAAGCCCTTGGCTCCTGTGAAGATAGAGGCTGAGAAGTCTGAAGATCAGCTTACAGACCCAAAGCAGCCAGTTGTGTAGTTCCAGACCATGTGCAAAGACCTGAGAACCAGTGTATGTTCCTGTCTGAGGGCAGGAGAAGATTGACGTCACAACCCAGGCAGGCAGGAGGAGTTCCCTCTTATGCAGCCTCTTTGTTCTATTCAGGTCTTCAACTGACTGGAGGGGGCCTACCCACATGAGGGAGGGCAGTCTGCTTTACTCAGTCTACTGATGCAGATGTTAAACTTACCTAGGAGTACCCTCACAGATGCATCCAGAATAAAGTTTGACCCCAATATCTGTGCACCTCATGGCCCAGTCAAGTTAACATATGAAATTAACCAGCATGCATAAAATAAGTGTATTTTTAAGCAGTATAGAAGTTGCATTTTCTTCAACTTCCAGCCATATTTGCAGATAAAATCTCTGTAAATTTAAAGCAATGGCCAAAGTGTTACTCTGAGAAAGGTATAACGAACGCTATTTTCTTTGCGTTTGCAGATTTTTTGGATGTTTTGTAGTATATTTTTAATTAGACCCCTGGTTTTAAATTTAGAGGCACTTTATCTAAAAGGATGTCTAGAGGTTCAAGGAGAATATATTGAGCATATTATTTGCAGATGAAGTTAACATATTCTTTAAAGATGAGTTTATTTTTCTGTATCCTGTAGGCTTCTTTTCTGAGCTCCCTCAAGGCCTTAATATAATTACATTCTCTGCCCACTAATTTTCTTGTTCTCCTATCTCCCCAATTTGTCAAAATCGGCTCCTGGGGCAGTAATCTGATAACTACACTAATTTGTTCACTTAGGCTGTCAGCATGCATATGTTGGGATTTCACTCAGTGCCTTGGTCTGTGTCACACAGACCCAGAGAAGAACCAGCCCTCGCCAGCCCTAGTGGCATGGTGGGGACCCAGCTGATTCAGTCATGAAGGCATCTAAGGTGAGGCTACCCCAGTCGCACGGAGAAAGAGAAACAGAAAAGAGATAGTTCCCTCAGTAGAGCATAGGTCAAAACTGCTCAAAGGTTTCTAATAGGGATTTTCAGGGGATGCCAGCGAGTACATCCGTGTGTGAGTGCCTTAGGTGCAACTGGCATCTTGCCTGCCACTTCCATCCTGTTGCTGCAGGACGAGGCCAGGCAGGAGGAGGGAGACAGAGGCTCAGGACAGACCAGGGGTTGATTCTGACACGCTCAGCTCACTGAGAAGCTCCAGGGAGCTGCCCGGTGGGGACAGAGCCTCTGATGCTTTCTTGGTGAAACCCAGCTTACTTTCCTCCCTAACACAAGGTGACCCTATAATTTATCCTCCAAACCAGAACATTTGTGAGAATCAAAGGAGGAGCTCTTAGTATCATGAAATGTTCATAAACCAGGACTGTCCTTTGGAAATTGGATGTATGGTCACTCTGCCCTGGGGTGAGTTAGAGGTTTATGCCAATGGCTTTCTATCACCTAATCAGAAAGGAGGCAGCCTATGAAAATAGCCAGATTCAATTTGTTCCTGAATAAAACATGCCCAATTCCCAGGGAAACTGCTGAGATGCACATTCCAGCACCAGATACTGAGATTCACTCTGTCTAGGTGTTGAGATTCACTGTCTCTCAGCTGGCGCTTAGACATAGGCCTTTTAACAGACTTCTCGTGGGGTGGTCCGAGGGTCACATCTTTGGAAATGCTGGGGTTAGGGTTGGGCATAGACCTGGCCTTTTCCATTCCTGGCTGTGTAACCTTGGAAACATCGCCTTTCCAGACTCTAACTTTCTCAGCTGTGGAATGGACTTCATGTCTGCCTCAGAGAGGATTTTGTGGGTTAGAATAACCCTTGCCCAGTTATGATCAAAACTGGCCACTTTGAATGGATTGGGTACAGCTTTTCCCCAGTGTGACACAGAGCACCCACTAAGTGGTAAATATGGTATTGAAATATAGAAAATGGCCATTTTTGTTATTTGAAAATATTGAGTAGTGGAGATTTCATATGGTTTGACCTAATAATTAAGGAAATATTCTGATGGCTTCTTGAAATATGTTTTACTGGGTGTTTGTCCGTGAGTGTGTAAGTGGGTACACATGGCAGGTTCTTTGATAAGGGACACGGGAGCTGTAAACTGAAAAATGGGATGATGCCTCTCACTCACAGTCTCAGCCCCCTGGAGGGGTCTATGGCAGCATTTCTCAAACGTTACCTTGCACACGAACCACCTGGAGCTCGTGTTAAAATGTGGATTCAAACCCTGGGGTTGGGCCTCAACTCTGTAATTTTTACCAGCTCCCAGGTAATAGTGATGCTGAGGCTACTGGTCCAGGGATCTCACTTTAAGAGGCGAGGATCTAAGAAGCTTAAAGGGAGATCAATTCTTAAAGCTGTCCCTGGGAGTTTTGACTGTCTAGTGAATAAAATTGAAGTGCCCATCTTCCTAAATTGAATGATTTGAGTGAACATCTCTGAGGTGTCAGGATGCCCTTAAATTAATTGCTTTTTGGAAAGTATTTCTAGCAAAATTACTGTGCATTTATCATAACAGAAATCCAGGAATTTAACTATATTCATATTCCTTTAGATAAAGCAACTTCCCTTTTCAAGAGGGCTTATTTTTTTTTTTTTACTACTATGCAGAATTTTAGAGCTTAAGTGCATTTATTCATTCATCAAACATGCCTTTAGCATCAACCATGTGCTCTGAACTCTGATAGGTTCTGAGCTAAAGAAAAATCAGAAAGGGACCCGTGGTAAGGTTCCAGATCCAGTGAAGATTGTGCTGGGGTAACAGCGCAGAGTTCCCAACCCACGGTATTTCACCCTTTCCACTAGGTCATGCCGCAGGAGGGGCAAGTGATACGCCAATTATTTTCTGGCAGGGATTTGGAAATAATATTCTGCAAGCCGAAATTCTATTTTTCCCATCTTTTTCCACTGTGTCCATTGGGGAAATGCTGTGTCAGAGGAAGAAATGACGTGGAGGCATGTAAATATTTCTCTATGGCATCAGTCAACTAATAGAAGAGAATTTGGTTTTGATCATTTCTAAGGCCACTTCCAGCTACAAAATTCTGTCATTAAAAGCAGGGATGGGAGTTTGGGTCTCGATCTACATCTCTTCTTTGAACCTTTGGGTCACTCTTTCAGTGTGGGACTTCATTTATTTTCTTTCCCACGACTCCCGTGACAGCATCATCTTCCATCCAGGAAAGTGAGCACGAAGGAGTAAAGGATAACGGATTTCATGGTCCAGCTTCTGTGTTGCTCCAGAGAGGTTTTAAGCTGTAACCATGAATCATATTGCCTGTCTGCTGAGAGAGGGAGATGCCTGAGGAGCTGCAACTCTTTGTGACTCCCCAACTCAGCACCAGACAAGCCAGCCAAGCTTTGAGACAATTCCAGCCTCTCCCACCATACGCCTGCAACTACCTGAGCGATCCTGAGTGACAGTCACTCAGCAATGCCCAGGCAACTCCCAGAACCAGGAGAGAGAACAGTAATAAATGACTGTTGTTTCAAGCCAGAGTTTTGGGGGTGGTTTCATATGTAGCAGTAGATAAATGGAACAGATGATACTATGAAACTATTTTTTTTTTTAAAAAAAAGCTGCCTTCAGTCTTACAGCAAACATTTTCTAAGCATCTACTGTGAAAGGCTAAATTGCCTGTTCCTCTGCTCATATCACGTGCCTGTCCTTTCACTGGCCTGGCCAATGATGCTGTGTTTTGGACACAGGCTAAAATTTGCTAGTGTTCTCCTAAAGCATAGCAACCAGAACTAACCCAGATAACTTGAGAACAAGGGCCTGTGTTACTAAGCACCGTAGGGGTTCTGTTTGCATCCCAGCTTTGATGCTCACCAACTGTGGGACTCCAGCCAACTCATTGAGCCAGTCTGGACCCCAGTCTTCCCCCCATCCAGGAACCAAGGTTATTAGCACTTACCTAGAAAGGACCCCGTGGCTATTAAATGACATAATGTATGTAAAATATCTAGCACAATGCCTCACCTTAGTAAATGCTTACTAAATGGTAAATGCAGTTATTGTTTTCATTCCCTCTTCTTTTCTGGAGAAGTAATTGTTTTAATGCACCCAAAAATCAAATTAGCAGATCAAATTAGCTTTGGCAGCCGCTTACATTATTGATCATACAGAATTTACAGTAAGGGAAAATCTTTAAGCCAATGCTTTTTGGACCAGGAAAGGATGATGACAGAATTCAGGGAAGGGTCCCCTCCATCTGCATCTTACCAGTGCCCTTCAGGGTAGTTTGTCTGTGGACACTGTCTACCACATACTTCTGTGTTGGCCACAGAGCTTTTGCCTCTTCCACATCTTGATTTTCTTGGTTGACTGTTTAATTATGAACACTGTTAAATGTCAGCCTTTTCACACTGGCTTCTGTTACAGATTCCGAGATATCTTTAGTTAATAATTCTATCATCAAGGGCATTCAAAGATGGTCCTTTGGACTTTCTGTCCCTGTTAGTTTGACCAACACACCTTGCACCTCTTCATCTGTCATTCATAAAGAAATAGCATGTTGAATGGGAGTCCACCAGCCTTCCACTAAAGAACTGCCCCCAGTCTGATGTGGGCTCCTAAGCCATCCCTTGGGGGGATGAACATTTAACCAGTCATAAATCCACCTCGCCATGCTATTGTCTGAGTCACAATTTCTGTCTTCTTTTAAAAAATCAGGGGAGACTTTGATAAATGCTCTGCTGAATCCAGAGGCCTTATATCTGCAGGGTCTCTGACAGGCCTGTCAAGAAGCCATAGCTAAAAGGGAAGTCTGAGCAAACTGCCCTTAGCAGGGGCTGGTCACGGCTTTTCTTTTCCATTCTTTTCTTTCCTTTCCTTTTCTCTTTCTTTTCCTTCCTTGTTTCTTTTCTTTCTTCTTTTTTCTTCTCTTCCTCCCCTTCCTTCTTCATTTAACTTTCACCATTTCAATGAAGTGTGTTAGAATCTAACCTGGTATTGAAATTGGAATCACCACTTTGCTGACTCTACAGAGTAATCGGATGAAAGACTGTGCTCTCTGAACATTTATTTCCACCCCTCTTCCTCTCCCCTTTCTTTTCTTCCTTCCTTCCTTCTTTCCTTCACTTCTTCCTTCTCTCTTCTGCCCTTCCTCCTTCTCTCCCTCACTTCTTTGCTCTCTCTTTCTTTGCTTATGTATTTACTTACAACCTTGAATTGGAAACATTTACACATCTAGAAAAACAGAGAAACTATTCTAATACCTCCCCCCACATTCACATTATCATCTCCAAGGTTTATTTCTCTGGCCAGTCTGATTTTTTTGGTTGCCCCTACAGTCCTCTGCCTTCCACCACTGGATTGCTTTGAATATCAGATCACTGTTGTGTGTACAGTATGTATGTCCAAACACAGGTTTGTTTGCTTTTAAAAATAACTGCAGTGCCATTTTATAATTGAAACATGGTAATTCTTTAATACCATCAAGTATCTAGCAATAATAAAGTTTTCTAGATGGTCTCATAAACTTTTTTCTTTTTAAGGTTTATTTGAATCAGAATTCTAATAATGTTCTTAAGTTACATTTGGTCAATGTATTTCCCTTGTTTTTCCTTTTCATACATTTTGTTGAAGAAATCAGGCCATTTTTCCTGTAGAATTCCTCACCGATTGGCTTTTTTTGGACCTCATGGGTGTTTAATATGTTCCTTTGTTCCTCCATATTTCCTCTAAACTGGTAGTTAGATTTAGAGGTTTGCTCTGATTCAAGTATGATTTCAAGAAAGTTGAAATCATATCAAGCATTTTCTTGGACCACAAAGGTTTGAAACTGGAAACCAACCTCAAGGAAAAAACTCAAAAACATTCAAATGCATGGAGATTGAATGGGTTAATAATGAGATCGAGGAAAAAATCAAAAAGCTTCTGGAAACAAATGTTTTAAGTATTATTTTTGTCAAAAATATTCCATAGATGGTGTTGGGTACTTCCTACTATATCACATCCCCAGGCATATAATATAATGCCTGGTTGTTTTGTTTTTCTTTATGTAACATTAGCAGTCTTTAAGGGTATCTTTCCTTTTTGAAAACCTAACCTACACTTATATGTGTGCATATTAATAATAATATTTATATATCTCAGGCACTTAGATCTCTGAATGACCTCTGACCACAATTTAGGGCTGCTTTCAGGTTGTCTCATGTTCTTGAGTGGAATTTGTATTATGACCTTGTATTATGACCTCTGATTTGAGGAACTTGGCTAAGGACTCTAGATCCTTGCTACTCAAAGTGTGGTCCATAGGGAAGCACCACTGGCAGCACCTAGGAGTTTGTGAGAATTGCAAAATCTCCTGCCCCACCTAGAGCTTCTTAATTTTTAAGGTGATCCCCAGGTGATTCATAGACATGCTGACATTTGAGAAGCTTTCAATAGTGTACCAGACTCCTGCACATACATGCTGAACAGAAATTGTAGTCCTTGAGGCTTCAGGAATCCCTGGTAGATTTCAGTCTGGGAGTGGGACCCATGTTCTGTTTTGACTTAACTTCAGTACCTATGGACTGCAAAATCTATCGTTTCATTTGTTTTTTTCCTTTTTCCTCCCTACCTCTCTTTGTATTAGTTGCCACTCCTACTTGGATTTAAAATGCAGAGTTCAAGATGTCTCAACATTCTGAACCCCTTTGGAAATAAAGGTGTCCATGAGATAGCTTTTCCCTTTATGGGTGTGGTATAGAGGAAAAAATGCCAAACTATCAGTCAGATGGTATGTGTTCTGGTCCAGACTCTGCCATTAAGTGTGTGGTTTTGAGAAAGTCATGTGAGTTTCTTGGGCCAAAATGTGTTCCTCTGTAGAAACGGGTTGATCTAAGCACTCTGTGAAACCGCTGTGTTAGCTGTGATGGTTTTAGAACAGGTAGCATTAGGGGACGGCAGCACACAGATTTGAGAGCGAGCCTGCTGGGTCAGCTGCCTACCAGCTGCATGTCCTTGGGGAAGCTGTGTAATGTTCTGTGCTTCAACTCCTCATGGGGAAAATATGTATAAAGTTCATGCCTCCTTCATATGGCTGTTAAGAGAATTAAGTGAATTATTACTTTCTTTAAAAGATTTTATTTATTTATTTTTGGAGAGAAGAGGGAGAGATGGAGAAAGAGAGGGAGAGAAACATCAGTGTGTGGTTGCCTCTCATGCGCCCCCTACTGAACACCTGGCCTGCAACCCAGGCATGTGCCCTGATGAGGAATTGAACCAGAGATCCTTTGGTTTGCAGGCTGGCACTCAATCCACTGAGCCACACCAGCCAGGGCTGAATTATTATTTCTTAAGTGATTAGGACAGTACTAACCCACAGAAAGTGCTATATAAATATTTCTTTTTTTCCTGAGTAGTGGATTCTACAACCATGTGGGTATAGCCCCTCTAGGAAGGAAGCCCCATGCATGTTGTCTACTGAGTAGCAGATGCAGAAAGGTCACATGTGTGAGTTGTCAGGCTACACACTCACTCTGAAATATTCTCAAGCCCTTCCTCTGTGCCAGATGCTGGTGAGCAAGCCAAGCAGTGTCTGTGCTCATGGAGCAAACAACCAGCACAGAAAGTGGTTACCAAAGAGCCCACCTTTCCTTGTCTTTTACCTTTTGCCTGTTTCCCACTCATGAGCCCCATATGCCCTCTGGAATAGTCATTGGTATTTGATGTTTAGATACCATGCTTATGACAAGTTTTGCGTCTGGACATGACCTAGTTAATACAGCACTCTGAGCTCTGTTCTGTAGAAACTCCAGTTTTAGCTGCAGAGCCAGAGAATTTGAGCCCATCATCATTCAGCTGGCCTGTAGCCTGGATGCTCCCAGCTCTTAGTGTGGGGGAGGGACATTTATCAGGCTTCCCACCAATAACAGAATTAATTATGAGAAGGTATGTCAGTTACCTATTATGCATTTTAAAAGTCACCAGGCTTAGAGGCTTAAAACAGAAATCATTTATTTAATTCATGATTCCGTGGGTCAACAATTCAGTTGAGGCTTAGCTGATAGTTCTGGTCTTGTCAGGGTTCCTTCATGCCCCTGTGATTAGCTGCAGGCCAGCTGGGTAGGTTCACTGATCTTGGCTGGGCATTCTCATATCTCTGAGGCTCTAACTGGGACAACTGGGCTCATTTGGCTTGAGTCTACATGGTCTTCTATCCATCAGCAGCTCCGCTTGGGCTTGTTCACATAGTAGAGTCAGGGGCCCAGGAAGTGAATGGAAAAGTGCAAGGTGCTTGAGGCCCAGGCTCAGCATCAGTGTAGTGTCTCTTCTACCACATTTTATTGGTAAAACTAGACACAAAAGTCCAAAGGAGGTACAATGAACTTTGTCTCCTGATGGGAGGGGCTGGAAGCCACAGCAAAGGGAGGGGTAAAGGACTGTGGCCATGTTGGCAAAAAGTGCAACATGAATGGTTTCTGTCCTATCTGTCAACAAGGGGCTGGGAGTCAGTACTTCTTGTGTTGTCCTGCTGCCCGTGGCCAACAAATGACCAGTCACTCTGAGAATGAATCACTTCAGAGTTGGATATGTGCAGAATCAAGGTGGAGGGTTTCTGAAGCTGAGGGATCGAAGCTGAAAATTCTCATCCTTGGCTCTCCAGGAGATTCCAGACAGATCTTAGGGGAGAGATACAGGACGCGTCTCTTTGCACTGATCTTTGCATAACTTTAAGCAAGTCACAGAGACTCCCATGTCATAGGTCCCCAGGCAGCCCATCGCCCTTTGTGTGTTACTTCCTTCTAATGTAACCTGCTTGTGCAGTGTTACAGAGAAATGAGCTGTGAAAATGCATGGAAAGTAGCATGTTATATTTTGATGCACCGGGAGTCAAAGTGAACATCACACCAACCGTTTAATTTTGAAACCAACTCTTGCGAAGCTTGTTTCATTGCTGTTCAAAATTCATTCGCCCTCCTTTCGAAAGCGCCTTTTCCCTCTGATGTTTTCCCCCCACTTAGTGTGAGGGGGACTTGTTTAATGAAGGACATGCATTATGACCTGAGACAAAAATCTCTCCAGGTTGTTGGGGAATCGATTCTGCCCAAAAGTCTCACTATTACAATGTTTTCTTTATAATAGTCTATTTGATGCCTCCCGATTGAGTGCAAAGGCCATTTTATTATTTTTCATTTCAAGGTGGTGGGGAATTGTGCAAAATTATCCCATTTACTTCTTCCTCCTTTTTGTTTCCCCGCTCCCACCCCAACCCGAATCAGCAGGCAGATTTCATCCTCGGGATGACTTTGACGTTGGTTCTATGAGGAAATATTATCACGTGTTGACTCATTTCGGTCCTGTGGATTTTAAGATACCTTTTAATGACCAAAGCTGGTAGATCTCCCTCTTTAGGAGCCGTGCTGCTATCCTGTGTTCCTCTGGGCATGAAAAGGTACAGCACTTTCTTAGAGATGTGACGTACAGTGATGGTTAGGCGTGTGGCTTGGGGTCTAATGGCCTGAGTTAGTATCCCAGCACTGCTGTGTACAAGCAGAGCAGAGTGACCCTGGCAAGTCCCTCACCTTTCTAAGCTTCAGTTTCCTTATTTGGAAACAGCAATAATACCTACTCATTAGGTGATTGTGGTGATTAATGAGATAATGCACAGAGGATGCTTAGCATGGGGCCTGGTACATAACAGAAACTCCCTAAATGTTAATTGTTTTTGGATGCCTTTCCATTGTGCTGGTGACTACAGTGGTGGACTCATTTCTTTCCCTTTTTGAATGAGGTCACTGGCAGGAAGCAAGGCTCAGCCAGGAGCCCCCCAAAACAGTGTTTTTGGAGATATCCTAAATGTCAGATGAGAAACATAACTTGACTCAGATGATATAATGCCATGATCAGTGGGCAAAAGAGAATATATTTCCTTCCTTTCCCCTCCCTCCTCCCTTCATTCATTCTTCCATTCCTACTTTTTTTTCCTGTCTTCTTCCCTCCATTTCTCCCATTCTCCTTTCCCAAATATTCATTAAGTGCTCACCATGCAGCACAGCACTGGGCTCTGGGGTACCCACTGATGTAACATGTCCTCCCTCCTTCACTCCAGATGTTCCTGGCCCCAGTGGGGAGCTGCGAAGAGGCAGCCTGACAGTCCAGTGCAGCAGGGGAGCACGGTCGGGGCACATCTCCTTGAGCTAGACAGGGAGAGTTTTGGGAAGAGCTGATGCTAAAGGTAAAGATGGAAGGTGAGTAAATCGATCCAGGTAACTGGAGTGAGGGGCCTTATGGGAAAGAGAAGACACATTTAAGAAAGGAAGGGCATTTGGAAAGAGCTGCCTCTATAAAGGCATTGCCCTGGTTATCCTCCAGGTGGAAGGCAGCTACTCCCAAATTTGCGGAAACAGACATTTCCTCACTTACAGAACACTCATGCTCCTGTTTGACTGGGAAGGCAGGCTCAGGGCTGGCGGCGATGGGCCCTGGAACACGGGACACTGAAGGCCCATCTAGAGATTGATCTTAGAAGCCAGGATGGAGAAAAGCTGAAGGTTGAGGAGTAAGCAACCCAAATGGATCCGCATTTAAAGGATGAGGCTGAGCCTGAGTTCTGAGGCACAGGGAGCAGAAAAATGAGGCAAATCAAACAGAGAGCGTTGCAAAGCATGTGAGCAGGAGGTGGCCCGCAACACCTTTGGGAAAGTGCCACTCCAGGCACAGGCTTGTTGGAAATGTAAGGCTCGTTAAAGGGGCCACGAGCAATGAATGGCTGAAGTCATGCAGTTGAGAAAAGTGCTTTTAACACAAAAACTCCTGAGGGCAAGGGCTCTTTTTCTTTTTTAACCTGCATGAGGGATAGTACCTGAAACATAGCAGGCCCCCAACTGATGTTGGAAAAAGAATGAAGTAACTAATTAATAAAGACCCGGCAAGTTTTATCTTGTGTCCACATGAAATGTCATGGGAAACAGGGAACGGGCTTTGGATCCACACGTAAGGGTTTAAGTCTCAGCGGGAAAATACACCAGCTGTGTGGCGGTAGGCAAGTTACTTCGCATCTCTGTGTCTCAGTTTCCTAATCCCTCAGACAGGACTGGTGATGCTGACCCCACAGAGCCCTGCTGAGAATTCAACATGATGATTGTCTGCAAAGTGCTGAGCGGGAGGTAGAGAATCCAGGGGTGATGGCTCAGGAATTTTTATTTCAACCATACGTAGCCATATGGCCATGTAACTATATGGTTAATATAAAAAAAATCTGACCTGTCACTCTTGGGGCTGGCCACTTATTATTATTATTATTATTATTATTATACCTCAGATTGAAAGCCATTGAAAGAGTGCAAAAGTACCTTTAGAAAACGAGATTTAAAGGGCACAACCTATTTAAATACATTGAAATTTTTTTAAACCTTCAAAGAACTCACACATTTAGAGAACTTTCAAGTTTTAAAATGTAGGTATTTTTGCATTCCTTTGTCACTCTGTTAGTTAGGATTCTGTCAGAAGACAGAACTAGGAGTGTTTAATATAAAAAATATTAACAGGGGAATAGAGTAAAAGGCAATTACCCAAGAGGAGGGGGAAAACCCTCCTAAGGATTCTCTAGGGCTGAGGAAGTGTACCCAAGGCAGGAAAAAACTTGGGAGGGGGTATTCTTTCCACGGCTGCGTTCAAACTTTGTTGGCAAGGGTGTGGGTGAAGCCCATGGGTGGTTGGACAAGTTGGCTGTGTGCTGGTGTCCGCCGTCAGCAGGCTGAGGCTGGCAGGCAGAAAACCCGCATTCTCAGGAAACTCACCAGAAGGCTTCCAAGGGGCGTGAGGAGTAGGGGCCACTGACTTTCTGGAAAGCCAGCTGGGACATCTGGTGCGTTTGCTGGAAAGGTTCTGGTGTGCTCCCTAAAACTGTGGTGGGATGCTGTTCACTCATTGGGAAGAGACCGTTACTAGGGAATTGCCAGTGAATGAGCTGGTGCCTGGGGATTTCATTCACTGCCCTTAGGAATGATGCTCAACTCCAGTGTGATCAGGGGACTCCTGCTGCTCGTTATGGGGGACACTGCCACACAAAGCCACCCACGTTGCAGGAACATAACTAGGGCAACAAGGGGGCACACCATAACCAGGAGGAGGAAACCCATTCCATCCCCGGTGTTCTCTCGGTACCCTCTGCTGACAGGGCTTAACATCATCCTGGTATCACAGGACTACCAAACAGCCCCCTTCTCATGGGGCAGGCAAGAAGGGTGACTTGGGGGCTGAGAGGTGATGTACGGACAACTGGCACAGTCACATGGGAGAGGGAATGGATTTTGTAGAATTCAGCAGCATTTGTCTTTTCTCCAGAAAATACAGGATGAGTTTATAAAGCACAAAGATCGTATGTGTAGATCTTCCTCTATTTCCAAAGAGATGTCTAAGAAAATGCTTATAAAACTTCTGTAACTTCAATAAATAATTCTTGTAAATAATAAAATTAAGAATGCTAGTACAGAGCACGGTTTTTGTGTGAAAATTACTTACCGGACTTTGTCTCTGGTTGATGAGTGTTAGAAAAACTGTGCATTTGAGTGAATATTGCAGTTAGATTACTTAGACTTTATGCACTATAGCAAAACACTACTTCCCAGAACTGACACTCTAGTTTTTAGAAAGACAATACAGAAAGCTCAAAGGCTTTCTTCAACGCAGCCACATGTTCTGAAAGACTTGTTTGGTTTTACCTAGTTTCTTCTGTCCAACAGATATTTATTACCCAATTGTCTTAGCATTGATTTCCCCGGAAGTGTGCAGGTGATTTATTAAGGAAGTGCTCTCAGGGAAGGAAGGGAGTGAGGAAGCAGGACAGGGACGGGGAGGAAGCCAAGCAAGAGCTGTGATCTCCTGAGAAGCCCCACAGAGGGTGACTGTTAGCCTTTCTCCACAGGGAGCTTAGATTATATGTCACGCCCCCAGCTGTCCCTTTCTGAGGCAGGGAGCTGGAGTTTTTCTGCCACAGCATGCAGAGGCTGTTGTCCAGCTCTGCCAGCTCCGTGCACGCAGGCAGCATGGGCTCCAGTAGGCTGGGAGGAGTCCTCAGCAACAAAACTGCTGGAGGTGAAGGCATATCTATGTCACAGCGTGGGGGTGGGCGCGTGCACTTGTGCTAAATAAATAAAGACGTGTAAAAAGAGATCTGAGGCCATCTGGGCAGAGTGTGCCATTATCCTCCTCACCATTCTGTGTTATCTTTGTTCTCCATTCCTTCCCAGCCAGCTTTAGCATGAAACAGTTGACCTTGGAAAGATGAGAGATTTGATAAAGACCTTTAAGTCCGATTCAGCCCAGGGAAATGTGTACAGATGTGGTAGATAGGATAGGGGGAGTCAATGAGAAATCAGGGAAGTCGATAAGAAATGGACAGATAATTGTCTGTTGTTTATAAGAGGTAGACAGTAATTGTTTGGAGAGGTTTTTAAGAGAGTGCTGGGAATCAGATGATAGCAGCTGAGAACCTGTCACTGGTCATACGGTCTAAGGGACGGCTGTTTTCCTACCCAATGTCCATGTTTTATTTTTATAAGAGAGCATCAATATTGTTGGAAGAAATGAAAGTCCAGATTAAAAAAACACACACAACTTTTTTAGTTTCCTTTGAAGTTAAATGTAGTCAAAATTCTGGCCAAATGTAAGAAGTGGTTTGATGGTGCTTTTGGGAAAGTTCCTTGATGAAAAGGCTGTGTCCTGCCCATCCATCTCGTGTTTTCTTCCTCAAACTTGGAGGTGATATTGGAAGGGATTCAACCACTTGGGGACCACAAGGTGCCTGGGATATGGGATGGATGGCCGAGTAAAAAGGCAGAAGGAACTTGGGTTCCTGATGACATTCTGGAGCTGCCACAGCAGTCCAGAAATCCATAGCTCCAAATGTCTCATTTCGTGAGAAAAAGAAAACCCTCATTTTTATTATTTCGGGTTTTTTGTGCTACTGTTACCTACCAGACACAGGGCATGACCCTGAGTGGGTCTACCCAGGGCCAGCCAGTAGTGTGTGTGGATTCTTGACTTTGTGGAAGAAAGATTTTGTAACACAAGTCCAGGTGATTGTGAGGACACATTTATTAAAGTTGGGGACAATGTAACGAGGAAGGGTTTAACACAGAAGAAGCAACAGGAGAGCCTAAGCTGGGCTTCCTTAGCTCCCTGGGAAGTCAGAGAAAAGGGGGCCTTGGGGACAGGTTCGGGGGATTCGCCTGGGATGAGCTGCCAGCTGCCCTTGCCTTAGAGTTTAGGAGGTGTGTGCCTGTGGGGGAAGACGGGTGGAAAGAAGAAAGGAAAGGAGATGGCTCAGGCGGCCCCCCAGAGGGAGAGCAGGCTTGCTGCATCCTTTGTCTTGATGATTTTTTCTCTCTCTTGTAGGCAGGCTTCTAGGGGAGGTCCCAAGGGGAGGGTTGCAGTAGTCCATTCATCAGCTCTCCAGGTGTGCTCTTCCAGGGTCTTGGTCTCCACTGATTGGTCAGCGACAGCGCAGGGGGTCTTTAGTCACTGCAGTTGGTTCTGGCATGGCCCACCTGGTTTTGCTGCTTTTCGTAGCCTGGGGCTGAAACACAATGGAGGCCTAGATGGTATCTCTGTGGAGGTGACCTTTTGTATCCGGCTGTAAATTGCTCAGCCATTTGTTCAGCTGTCACAGTTTCCTTACTCCAGTTGCCAGGGAGTTTTTCTAGCTTCTCACTATCCTGTCTCACTACTAGTAAAATTCAGTTTCCTGATGACATGAATATTTCTCAGAAACATTAGCAGTGAAAGAGTGAACCCGTGTGTGGTGACTGGATGCAGACTGAGGGTCAGGGGGTGGTATCTTGGTTTGGGTTTTCCGGGAAGCTGACTTTGAAACATGGATTCAAGTGCAAGTAGCTTATTTGGGAAGGAATCCCAAGACATACCTCTAGAGAAACACTAAAGTGAGACAGGGAAAGAAGGGAGCACTTAAAAAGACTGTATTTTTAAGCAAGTTACAATTAGAATTTGATCCTACTGGAGAACACTTGGTTAAAAATGTTTAACAAATGCTTTAAAGTTTATCCCACTTGAAGGATTAGGGAGCCGGGCTATACCTATTCCAATGATCATTAATCACTGGTGAGCTCTGCTCCAGAGGTCGGGGGCAGTTCATTCATCCCTCGGAAGTTTTCAGCTTGCTGAATAAAATGAGGTGGGCTCAGGTGGCCAAAGAAGCCCTAGGGCAAAAGATGCAGCTGTCAGCAGTTTGAAGTCCCCTGGTGCACCCTGCCTGGAAGGAGGTGAGGATACACAGGTGGCGTGCTCATAGTACCTGCTACACAAAGGTCATGTCCCGTTTTGCTTCTGAGCAGGAGCAGGAGGAACTTGAACACGTTTGTAAGTCAAGGGGAAGGGGCCAGTAGAGAGGGAGATGTAGAAGGTTCAGGAAAGAATGGGATTGATTCGAGTAGCAGGGTATGTCAGAGCGGAGGCGGTCTGTTGAGCGTTGCCCAGAGGAGAGAACAGGAGCAGAATATATGGCCTGTGCCGGGGGGAGAAGGAGGGAGGGAAGGAGAGTGGCGGAGGTTGACAATTCTTGAGGTTGAGGGTTGAGAGTCGGAGGTCTACCTTATGTCATGATTTCAAATTATTAGTGAATGATGAAGTCATCTTTTTTAATGGGTGTGGGAGCTGGGTGTTTGTGGTGTAACTTGAGGCTAGTTCTGACGGTTTGAAATAGCTGGTGATGGGAATGAGAAGGGATGCTGACCAGCAGGACTGCCACATTGCACAGCCCCAGGGGCACCGTCCACACAATGAGGGGAAGCATGACAGTCTGCCGATCAATAGGGAGGAAGTGGCTTCAGAATCAACACAGATGGACTAACTGCAACTGAGCATCAAATATTTTTCGTGGCACTTAGATTTATGTGGGCTCAGGCTTTTAAAAAAGGCTAGTTGCCTTGAACAGTAGGAAATGTTCGAGTACAGTTGCTGAAGTTAGAGGAGCCAAAGAGTTTAGTATCTTAGAAGACGAATTCAATTCAAGAATCATGGACCCCCTAACCTCCCCCCGCCTTTAGGGGGTAGAGGGGTTGAGCAAAAGGACTCATGGAATGGACAGCAGTGTGGTGACTGCGGGGTGGGTTGGGGTGGGGCAGCGGGTATAAGGGAGTTAAATGGTAATGCAAAAAAAAACCCAAAATTTAAAAACATAAAAATTAAAAAAAATAAATGCAGTAAAATCTTGTTAGGTTGTTAAAATTTACAAAAAAAAAAGAATCATGGAGTCAGGCAGATTGGTAAGAAAGTGGTCAGGAACTTGGGAGCATTTCTGGAGTGCAAGAACAAGGGTGTGGGAACAAAGGAGGAAGATAGAAGGGGAGATTGGAGACAGATATTTAAAAAACAAAAAAACAACCAAACAGGGCATGGTCCGGGAAGTGACCATGCAATTGGGTTGATGAAACTGGGTGTAAGCAACGATTATGGTCAGAGGGAGAATAAGAACCCTGAAGCTTGCCCAGTCGGGAAAGACACAGCACATACATTAACATGCCCCTCTCCTCACCCCTGGCCGATCTTACCAACCCATCAGGGCACTGATGACTTCACGATCCTTCCCAAACCGCGCTGCTGATGGCTGTGTGGTCATCCCAGAACTTGGGTATTTCATACAGAAGGAGATACACACCGATTTTGATTCTAAGGTGCTGTTTGTACAAAGTGTGCCCGGACTAGGCATCTGAAGGCTGAGGTCCTTATTGAGGCTATTCCTGGCTCAGTGAGTCTGTTTCTGTGACTTAATGGATCTGTACACTGGCACATTGAGGGTAATTACACCTGCTTTGTCTGCCCCAGTGGGAAGTTGTAAAAAGGCTGCTCTTAAAAAAGTTGAAGATGCTATACAAATATTTGTTACTGATACCATTAGTCATGTAGAAAGCTGCAGAAGTGGTGGCATAAAATGAAATAAATATGGTACTCTCTGAAAAAGATGTGCCCACAGATTCAAAATAGAAGGATAGGTTCTGTATTTTGTTTTTCCTAATCTCCATTTTCTAGGGGTTTTTAAATTCAAATTAAAGCATTCACGCCAATGATTGTAACAGTTACTAAATGAGAAACAAAAGCTCAGTCACTTAAAAATCTGTTTAGAAGAAAGTTGAAGGTTAGAGGGATGGCATAATATTGCTCCATCATGAAGAACTGGGTCACTCTAATCTTTTCTGCTTTTAATTTTTTCTACAAGTTTCCTGTCTGCCACAGAGACCAGAAATTCCTGTCCCATGGCTCATGTGTTCATGGTCGAGTGTAAATAAGACCTGTTGAGTTTTATGGTTTGGCCTTAGCTGACCATTCCCATGTCAGCCTGACTGCTCTCCATTATAGTTTTGTGAGGAGAGAGTGAAATGTTATTTGTGTCTCTCCTGCCGGAACTCCCAAACAGGCGGAACTTCTTCCCCGTACACCGTGAAAGGATTCAAACTTCATGCTGATTTTTTCCCCCTGTGGTCAAAATTTGTTTCTGTTCTCTCAAATTTACTTGGCGAGGATGTTGTTACACCGATGCTGTTTGAATTATTGGAGCTAACCTTCTCCAGTGTACGTGTCCAGAGGCTTAATTGGATTTCCAAGATGAACCGCGCTGACAGCAGCTACCCTAGAAAGTTGCTTCAGCTTGTTTGTTCTTAAAATTAATGCTTCGTTCATTCTCTCCCTCTCAGAAATCTAGTAAGCAGGACTAAGTGTATGGCCCATTTGTTAGTTATTTACAAAGGAGAATAAGGAAAAGAGTAGAGATGTGCTAACAGAACAGCCTCCAGCACCTGCCTCTGTTTCCCCCTTCTACCTTCAGAGTACCTACCTGGGTAACGTGTTTAATCGGATAGAAGGGTCCCCATGTTTCTCGTTGTATGTTGTACTTGTGATCTCTTGTGACCTCTCAGACAATAAATAGTGACGCCAGGCCCTAGCAGTGCTTTCTGCACCCGGAGTATCCTTACTCATACAAATCGTACATCACTATGAGAGGGCTGTTAGGTGCTGTAAAGAGTACCAGCCCAGCAGCTGTGGCTGTGGGGAGAGCACTGCTGAGTGCCCAGGAGATGAAAGAAAAGCCAGCTCTTCACCCAGAAATTCACACACCTGGTTGCTGAAGGACAGGTGCCAGTCACTTTGGGAGGCTGAGTATTGAGGTGGGGAAAGTGCTGCTTTGGAAGCCTGGCAGGTGCAGTTTGGTTTTCAGCTCTGCTCCTGATGAGCTTGAAGACATTCCTGACCTTGTCTGCACTTCAGCTCCTTGAACTTTAAAAGGGATAGGATATTCCTGCCTCGTGGGGCTATGAAGTGTTACAGCCATTTTGGAAACCAATGTGCACATCTGTGGAAATTAAAAATATGTGCAGTTTCAAACGAGAAACCCCACTTCTGGAATCTGTCTCACAGAAATAAAGGCATCAGTGCACAAGGACGTGTGTGCTCAGGTGTTTGCACGGCATTATTTCTAGTGCCCATTTAACTATCAGGGGAACCTGTGAGTGATTTGAAACATTTATACCCTGGAATATTGTGCAGCCTTCAGAATGAATGAGTTTTTCACGGAGGAATTTTCATGAGTTATGGTTGAAGAAGAAAAATAAAATGCAGAATGGGATGAATAATACATGCGATTTTGGTATATTTTAAAAGCCCTTTTATATGTATGCAAGCATGTGTATAAATTAACGTGTGTGTGTGTTTATAATGACTATGAGCTGGAACAATAACGTGGAAGTGGAAATACGCACGCACAGATTGCCTTGGAAGGGGAGACAGCTACTTGAGGATGTGGTAATGAACAACAGGGTAGGGGCTATCAAGAGCTTGGACCAATGTCTCTTCTACTGTAACAGGAGGGAGGAGAGAAAGGGTGGGAAAAGTTTCAGGCAAATTTGGAGGCTGTTGAGGAAGGTGAGGCAGCTCTGTCTGGTGACTTATTTCCCTCTGTGAAGGTGAGGTCACCCATTCTCTCAGTAAGTGCTCAGAGAAGGCCCCGATCTGTGCCCGTAGCCCGCTGCGTCCTGTGAACAGTGGTGAGTGGAAACCTATGTGAGCCTGGCCCCTGAGGAGCTTAGTGGCTAGTGGAGAGATGGTCCTTAATCAAATGATCACATCCCGACAGCTCTGTGATTGGCAAGAGATGTATTGATCTGCATGTTTTCTAATTCTGTGTGATTGTAGACTCAGCAATCACGAGGAAGCACAGAGAAAAGCCAAGGTTAAAGTGCGAAAGGAAGACTTGGGGTGCCTGGGGATGGGCAAAATAAATAAAAGAGAGATCCTCCTGGTACGTGAGTCCGCCCAGCTGGAGCTGAGCCTGAGACTGTCACTGCTCTGAAAATAGATTGTTGGCATGTCTGACCTACCAGGTGAGAGTTCAGCCCACTTCCTTTTCCATATCCCTCCACTGTCACCAGGATCATTCCCACAGGGAACTGGCTCTGATTGCTAATTACTCTGGGGATGCTAGATCGCTAGCATCTGATAAAAATTGTATATTTTTAAGGCACTTAATGATAACAGCAACAATTAAAATGGAACTCAAAACTTTAAAGGATGAGCCTTCCTGGTTTTCTAGAGCTTTGAGGTTCTGTAGGTGTATGCCTGCCTGCTCCTGGCTCTTTGTTTGTTTTCATCTACTTGAGGGAAAAAAACCAATCAAGAGTTCAGGGATCTGGATCATAATTTGTGTCCTGACTCTGTGATTTTGTCACTTCCCCTCCCTAATCCTCAGGTTCACCTTCTTTGAATTATAAGAGCTCTCAGTTATGTGATCCGACCAGCTAATTTAGGAGGAATGTACAACACGTACAACTGGAAGTTTTTAAAAAAATTCTGAGTATGAGACACCTTCTATATGTCACAATAATTAGATAGGTTGACTAAGTTTGATTTAATCACTATGCTGTTTCTCAGCCATAATTTTCAGAATTTTCCACCCTCCCATTAGGTTTCTTTACCCTTGACATGTTTACCTTCTTACCTTAGCACATGATTTGCTCTTGCCTCCCTTGCATTTCTGCCTCCTCATTAAATACTGCGACTGTTCTTGTCCTTCTTTGATTAACGATTTTACAGAGAGCCAGCTACGGCCGACTTCTCTGAAGCAGAGAGTTAGGTAGATACGGGCGGACCTTGGGGGAACGTCTCAATTCTGAACAGTCACATGTCATGCTCATTAGCCACAGGTGGCCTGTGGCTACTGCAGTGGACAATGCAGCTCTACTTCTTTATGAGCAAGTCCGTTCTCTCCTTCGATGTGGACTTCCCTTCACTTTCAATTATGCAGAAACACTCTTGTACACTTGAAAACCCACATCTGTGAGCTCCACGACCAGGGGCAGGGGAGGCAGTCAGGGAGGGCGGGGGGAGTCCTTGTGGCCCAAGACAGTGGGAGGAGCACATTCACTGAAACATTGTTTTGTCTCTTTTTGAAACTGAGGTAAAATAGACAAAATATTATACATAATAATTGAGTGTTTGTAATATTGCAAAGTGTTCGCCACAAGGGTTGACCTGACATCTGTCACCACATGTAGGCACGGAAAAATTTTTTCTTGTGTTGAGAAAATCCAAGATCTACCCTCCCAGCCCCCCTCAACTGTGCAATATGATATTATTAATTATGGTCAGCATGCTGCATGGGACATCCTGATGACATTCATTTTATAACTAGAAATGTGTTCCTCCTGACCCCCCTTGCCCATTTCACCTGCCCCCAACCTGCCGCCTCAGGCAAGCACCAGGCTGTTCTCTGTACCGTGAACTTGGGTTATTTTTGTTTGTTGATTTATTTTTCACTGTTTTTAGATCCCACATATAAATGAGATCAATTGGTACTTATCTTTTCTGTCTGACTTATCCTACTCGGCACAATGCCCTCGAGGTCCATCCATGTTGTTGTCAGTGGCAGCATTTCATTCTTTTTTATGGCTGAGTAATATTCTATTGTCTGTATATATGTATATATATCTTATCATATATTACTTAATTTACCCTTTATGACTGAGCATTGCTTATCAGATAGTGATGGAATCAAATCCCATAACTTACCGGAAGGGACATGGTTCAGAAAAATTTGAAAGGCCTATTCTTAAACAAAACAAGTTATAAGTGGTAATGGGTATGATAAAGGAGACAAGTATACCAGCCAGGATTCTGGCAAGAAGCCAATGCCACATTCTCTTGAGAACAACTGAGAGTTTCATAAAGAGATTGTTTTCTGTGGTAACAGAGGGCTTAAGGAAACCAATGAAGGGTGGTGTAGTATCCTTGGGTTGGCAGCAGGGAGGATCCTTCATCATCCTTGACCTGCCAGAAGAGGCAAAACAGGGGGGCCAGTTATTGAACTCAGAAAGAATAGCTGCTGGGAGCCCGCCAGGTGGCAAGAGTCACGTGGGTGTGGGGAGACACACCCAACCTTCAGTAAACCAACAGAGAGGGAGCAACTCAGTCTGCCCTCTGCCCTCCCACCAAAGCCCCTCACTGGTTGAATCCAGCTGCGTACCAGCAGGTGGGAAGCCAGTGAGACATTCCTTACAGGTCATCTTCCCCCAGGCACAGAGCAGGGTGGAAAGGGGTGGAGAGGGGTGGAGAGGGGAAGACAGATGGAAAATACCCAGCACAGTCAGATAGGCCAATCCTGGGTGAGAACTGAGAGCCACATCTGCTGGAGCACAGCTCTTCCACCAGGCCCTTCTCCCCGGGGCGGGCTGCTCAGGCCCAGCCTCCTTCCCTGCAATCCATGCTACACGACTGTGCTTATGGAGTTGTTCAGGGGCACAATGTCGTCTTGAACCTTTTATTTATCTCCTCTTAAACACATCCAAAACTTGTTTGAGGTTTTCAAAGGATTTTTTACTACTCACAGCCACAGGAGAAGAGATAGAGAATAAACAGAAGGGAAATCTTGAAGCTTCAAACTCATTCTACAAAGTTTAACAAGGAAACTTCTGAGGTCTGTAATGCATTGCCGATTTGGCCTCTTCACTTTTCCTCAGCAGATGAGTCTTGCTGCTCCTGAGGTCTTAAGTTCCCTGGGGCCAGCAATTTTGGGCAGGAAGGTACTAGCTCTCTTCAGTCTCCTTTGCTTTCCAGAAATTTCTGTGTCTGCCATCTTTTGCATGGCTTATAGCAAGGATCACAAAATGCAAATGCATGTGAGGGCCCAAGAGGAATTTTAATAAGCTGGGCTGGTGGGACACTGTGATATTTACGTGCAGGGCACTAGTGTTTTACATGTCTCAGCTCCTTTGCTCATCACAGTTATGCAGGACAGGCATGGTTATTATCCCTGTTTTTCAGATGAGCAAATGGAGACACAGAGCAGTTCATTCAGAGAATGCATTTTCTACATAAAGGGAGCCCTGGGTACTGGGCTCCTCATGTAAATCCGGCAGGAATATGGGTCATGGCCGTGTATTTTGTTAAGATTTGAAATGTGAGTTTAATGTGAACTCTCTCAATTAAGAAAAAAGAAACTGGGCAATTACTTAGAAATTTTAAAAACACTAATGAAGGTCAAAGACAATACCTCTCTTGGCCAGCTACGCCTTCAGACTGCCCATTTGCAATCTCAGGTCAATGATTGTGGAAACCTTTTAAGCAGCAAAGCTAAAATGTTAATTAAAAATACAGAGAACTCTGATAAATAATTATGAGTCTGTGTATCTGCTCTGGGTTGCGTTAACACTCTAGGCCACTGCTTTTCCTCGGCAGGGGGCCCCGGGGACACCCCACGTCACCCAGAAACAACCTGAAAGCCGGCTCTCACAGTAAGTTAACTAAAGGTCGCCCAGAAAAGAACTGAGCAGGTAAACTTCATTCGCATTGCACACAGGAGGCTGACACCGGGCATCTCCTTTTCAATTATCCTTCTTCACATGGAGTTGCCAGGAGGAATTTAATTTCACCTCCAATCATTTTTCTGTTACCTTTATTTAGGAAAATAAATAACCATCCCTTATGCTGAGTATTCAAGTTGAAATCGTAGAACCACGACCCAACTGGAAGAAAATGTTTGCTTTGCTGAGCCTGTTTTCATTTCTTGCAGTTGTTTTTTATGTCAGGTGCAAAGCCAGCATACACAGTAGCGGTTGTGCTATAAATACACCCCCAAAACTGCTTCACATCTCTGAAAGTTAGTTCCTACATGTACACATGTATCTCTTTTCAAAGTGCTCCCCCACCCCAAGAAAACATCAGTAGCAGTTGAGGCAGAAAAATGACTAATTTGGGTGAAAATAGTTTGAGAGTCCAGGGTTTTAAAGGCAAACATTGTTTTAAAAACCTTTATGATGAACTCTGATGGGCAGCCCTTTTCTTCTCACTGCATATTCTTGTGAGAGTCCAGGCCTCTTGTCCATCTTGATCCTCCCATGTGTGGGCAGGGCTGGGAGTGAGGGAAGACCACAGCCGTGTTTGGAGGAGTGATGGCAGGGGAGTTGACCCGAGGGGCTATCTCATGGGAAACGTAGTGTTTGAAGGTGTGGCCACGGGGAGCAAGGGAGAACCCTCCCTGCCCCAGCCCCAGGATGCTTATTAAACCCTAGGTGGCAGACTCAGCCTTCCCCAGGACCCACTGAATCAGAATCTCTGGGATTAAGGCCACCAAGCCACAGCCCGCCTGGTGGGCTTAATCCTACAGAATGACGACTCTGGAAGTGTTGTCCTTGTGCCCATTTTGCACCAGAATTACCTGGGAGGAGGAGGTACTAGTCTAAAATGCAGACTTTTGGGCGCCACCTCACACCAACTTCATCAGAATCCCTGGAGTTGCAGCAGTGGAATTAGGTATTTTAACAAGTACCCCAGGTGACTTGTGAGCAAACTATAAACTGTTGTGACAGAAGGCATGGAATAAAACCAACAAATGTCCACGTTGCTTGTGCATTTCCAATGTGCTAGGTTGTTGGGCTTTGCATGTGCCAACTCAGCGACTCCTCACCAGTACCCCTTTGAAGTAGGTACTGTTATTCCCGTTTTTCAGAAGAGGTAGTGAGGCACAGAGAGATTGAATACATTTCTCCAGATCACATACCTGGTTGGTGGCAGAGATGAGAACCGAACTCAGACAGTTTGTCTGCAGATACGGCAGAGCCTTTCCCACAGGGTGGTCCCCTGGGGCACTGGTCTAAAATTCATGTTCTGGGCTCCATCTCCCAGAGATTCTGACTTGGTGGGTCCTGGTCAGCCTGCTGGAGCTTAACAAGCATCCCGAGGGGATTCTCTCCTGCTCCCCATGGTCACACCTTCAAACACTAGGTTTCCCATGAGACAGCCCCTCGGGTCAACTCCCCTGCCATCACTCCTCCAAACATGGCTGTGGTCTTCCCCTCACTCCCAGCCAACAGCCTCGTTTGGAGCAAGACCCACCCAGAATCCCCTCTCCCATGTTGTCAGCCTGCCTCTTTTTGCTAGGTCCTTCCCTGTGCCTACAAATATGTTTAAGGCATCCCCTGCCAAAGAAAAACAAGACAAAGCTGAAATAACACAACCATAGGTAACCTCATGCCTCTAGCCCAGCTCTTTCCTTAGCTTTCACATCAAATTTTTAAAATAGCCCAGCTCTGCCATCTTTACTTCCACAGACCCTCTGGTCACTCCTCTGCCCACACATTCTGGCCCTAGTCACCACCATCTCCTCAATGTGGCTCTAATCAAGTCTGATGGCCTCTTAAAGGCACAGTCCTATATGGCTGTTTTCTGTCATGTCCTCTGCAGAGCACAGCGGGGCTGACCACTTCTTGATTCTTCCCTCCCTCTCAGCTTCTGTTGCTCCAGTCTTTACCTTTCCATTTCTCCAATGGTCTTTTCTCTCTCTTATTGCTGGATTCTCTTCTCTGCTCCTGAAATTCCGGGACTCCCTAAGGTGCTGTCCTGGGTATTCTCTTCTCCATCTCTGGCAATGTCAGCCTTTCACGTGTCTTCAGTAATCATTTATGAAATCTCTCAGCTAAGATCTCGTTCTCATTCACTTTGAAACTCTAGCACCTTATTTTTAAGCATCTTTGGATACATCTACTTGAAGGACCCACAGTTACTTCACTTATCCCAAGCAACTCATTTATGTATCCACCCCAAGCACACTTTCAGCTCTTTGTTTTTTAATTTCTGTGGATAGTTTTATTATCTACTCAATCTCCCAAGTCAGAAAGTTGAGTCATCTTCAACTCCTGCTATCTCACTTCCACATTATATGCAAGTCTGGAACTTTCTGGAAAATAAATGCCTTGCTACTGTGTTACTTAGGTCAGGTTTGCAAATGGCCTCAGAACTAGACTGTCTGCATTTCCTTTTGCCTAGTCTAACTAATATGTGAACAGGCTTGACTTCCAGAGAAACAAAGTTGATGATGTCATATCTCTGTTGAGTCAGTATGGAACCTATGAGCTCACGTCTGAACACCTTGACTTGAAAACATTACTTCACCCCCATCTTTATTCTTAGATCCTCACCGCTCTGTTCACTCCCCCTCTGTTTTTGCCACCCGTAACGACTAGTGGCCATTTTTCTTTTCTTTGTTTGATAAACATGGCCTCATTTTCCAAGCCCAGTGGAATGCTCTCTCTTCTGCGAAGCGCCAGTTTCTCCAAACAGGGGCTTACTTACGCTTTGGCTGCTTCAGGAGTGGAAACACCGCTCTGCAGTAGCACTCACGCAATGTGTCCTAATTATCTTTGTGCACATCTGTCTCCATCCCTCAGCTGGAAGCACTGTAGAGCAAAGACCACTGATTCGCCTTATCTGTCTTTGTAGCCTCAGAGCCTGCAGACGGTGGATACTAAGTGTTTCTCTAACAGATGGCAATTGCTCCCTGGCACTCAGAGTGTAATCAGTGTCACAGTTACTTATTTCCTAAGGTCCATTAAGTTTGGCCCGAGCACTCACTTGCCAGGTTTTTTAGGCATTTTCTAGCATGGGGTTCTTGTGTCTTAGAAAGCTACAGAATTGGTGATGGGAGAGGGTCCTGCATACAGCTGCTGGGGGTCATCGCTGCTCTGGCAGACTAGAATCATTGAAAGTCAGCTTCCAATGGAACAGTCAGGAAGGTCCGGTATAGGGCACCTACACACACCTGTAAGGGTGCCTACACTGCCAGCCCCTTGTGAGGCCTGCCTATCTCCATGGCCCAGGACCCGGGCCAGGACCTAGTTGCTGCAACCATTTGAAAGTCTGACCTGCCCTCCCCCAGGCTTGGGGAGTCCCTGGTTCCATCTCCTTCTACTCTCAAAGGTCAAATTCTCTGTCTTCTTTGTTTCCCCAAATAAGTAGATTAGTTAGTTGCTTGTAGGTCTAGATCATGCAATGCCAACCACATGCTGGCACGTACCAGAAGGCGGGCTGTGCCAGGAGACCGAAGAAGAGGACCAAGGACAATGGCTGCTTTTCAGTTTCAGCTGATGGACACCAGGAGGGAAGGCAGGCCCACCACGGCCAAACGGTTCTGATTCTTCAACAGATGCTGAGAATGGGATTTTTATGAAAAATAGTTTGGTAATTAAATTTAAAAAATCAATGGGGGAGCCAAAGAAAACCTCTCTGTAGGCCACATTCAGCCAGTGGCTGGGCAGTTTGTGTCCTCCAACCAAGGCCTTTCTGCCACAAGAAGTCTACGGCTTGTCTCTGGGTCGGTGCACCCCCGCTGCAGCAAATTCTCCTCTGTCCTGGAAAGGACAAGAGAACCACTTTCTCTCTCTTGCTGGAAGGTGGAGAACCTAGCTCTGGCTGCTTTTGCTATTTTATTTTATTTATTTTTTGTAGCAATGGTGGGAGTGCTCTCAACTTTTCCATGATGCACTACAGACGCAAAAACAAAAAACATAAAAAATAAGGACTAGTTAATTTCTTAATAAGTCACCTTGTAATGTGTGGTTATTATGACAGAAAGATTTAGGATAGCCCAAAGTTGTACCCTTTCTTCTAAGGCCCAGTCTGTATTTTAATAGTGACCTTCCATAGCAGTGTGTTTTAAGCTATCTGGGGAAGGACATTTAAAAAAAATCTGTCATAAATTCATTGTAAAATATGATAATAACAAATTACTAGAAAAATGAAATAAAAAGGCACAGTGCGAGCCCAATCATATTTTTCTACTATTGGATACAACAGACATAAGACTCGCCTGTCAGATTGCTGGAAAGCAGTGGTTCTCAACCTGAAGCATTTTGTCTCAGGGGGACGTGGGTCAATGTCTGGAGACATTTCTGGTTGTCAAAACTGGGAGGATGATGCTTCTGGCACCTAGTGGGTAGATGCCAGGGATGCTGCTCAGCATCCTACAATGCACAGAACAGCTCCCCACAATAGTCAGCAGGTCCACGATGTCCATGTGTTCCTAGCATAGTTTCTAAATGACTTTCTCATTTTCTGTCTTTAACTTTTTGTTGACTAGTTATGGGCACCTCCCAGACCAGCCATAGTCTGCCGATCACACTCCAAGAAGTAACATTCCAGAGGTACTGCCACCTCCTTTCTGATCAAACCTAAGGCGTGAGCCCATGGTGGGATTTCTAGACAACTTAGTATATTTATCCAGAGGTGCTATAGTGGGTGGAAGACACACTACTTACAACATAGACATGGATTTCTTGAAATGATGTAAGTAACCATAGTGTGAGTCCTCTGGTGTACAATTACGAGTGCCTAGGTTTATCTCCAAATAGCATAGAAGAAAGACTACAGAAGCCCAGGTCACGTGATGGTATTTCACTGACACAATGCCCCTCGTTCCTCTTGACTATCAGTTTTTAATCAATTCAGCAGGATTTCCTAAATTAATCACTAGTTTCTTGTGACTAATCGTTAGTGCTTGTTAAAAATATAGACTTGATGTTCCCATCTAAGACCTAGGAATTGGAGAGAAGGTGCTAGGAATTTATATTTTTAGTAACTGCCCTAGATGAGTCTAATGATTAGAAAGATGTGGAGAACACTAAGAGAAGGGATGCCTCATTAGGCATTCTCCTGCCATTTCTGAATCTAGTCCCAATGTGAGTCCTGTTGATGTGTTCATTTAACTCCTTATTCAGTGCCTGGCCCACGCCTAACGCTGTTGTGGGTTGTGGCTTCAGCAATGGAAAAGGCAGATGGACCCCTAACCACCCTCGGCTTTCACACACCCCCCATTTGTATCACCTATCTGTTCCTCTTCCCAGTCCTTACTGTCCCTGCCCTGGTGGCAGCACTTGTCATCTCTCACCTTGATTATCCTCAGCGCTGGTTTCACCCAGCAGCCACCCCTGCCTCTGACTGTCGTCCAGATGCTATTGCCTCTCTCCATCAGTTGCCAGATTAAAACCCTTCAGTGGTTCTTCACTGCCTATGAGAAAAGATCTAAGCCTCTAAACATGGTCTGCAGGTCTTTCATGGCCAGGGACCTGCTCCCTTCTCTCCCTTTACCTCTGGACTCTCCCAGATCCCACTTCATCCCTTCCAAGAAACATTTACCCAATTATTGATGCTGGGCCAGGTGCTAACTCTTTGTCCATGTTGGTCCCTCTGCCTGGACTACTGGTATTCTCCCTCATTTCCTCACCCCCTTGATAAACTTGAATTCATTTTCCAAGTATTTGTACTCTCGAAGGACCTATTTTTCTGAAAGGTTTTCGGTGAAAAGCTCTTACTACCGATTGTGGAAAGTATCTTTGCCAGTCCGTGCGATCCAAGGTGGAGAGTGGGCACAAGCTTTGTGCTCACAGAGAGCTACATTCCAGTCATGCGCCTGAAACTCCTCGCCTCCGTGTCTGTGGACAGGTTACTTAAAATGAGCCTCTGTTTGTCCATCTGTGAAAAAAGGACAATAGTAATTCTCATTATAAGGATTACAGGAGGGAATGTATGAAAAGCGATTGGCAGAGGGCTTAGTTGATAATACATGGTTGAAAATGATAGCAACTATCATTAGTGAAAATTGTCACTTTTGGTTGGAAACATCTCTTAATCCTTCAAAAGGAATTAGCCATCTCTTCAACTGAGGTTCCTCAATGCCCCCTTGTATTTCACAGAACATAAAATATCTAAGAAAGGTTAGCTGGCTCTCACCCTGTCTCTCTCAACTACACTAAGGTATTTGGAGGGAAAAATTTTACTTTAAGTTCTTAGTAAGTACCCAGGGGAAGCGCTCAGTAATTGAAGAATAAAAGCAAGAAAGAATATAACACAATGCCTTTGTTTGGGAATAAATATGGAAGTTGAGATAAGCCAGTAAGAGGCGAGCTCATAGAACAGTTTCTGATTTTCAATCTAAGAAATCTTGAATGGCATTTCTCGCGGTTGGTGTAGGAGGGGAGGGAGCAAGAGTGCCATTCCTTGTCGTTTCTGTAATACACTGTGGTCCCAGCTGGCCCTGCTTATTAGTCTCACGCAGGGAGACATATAAATTACCCGAGCTCCTACACGCAGTCCCCATTCCTCCCCAGAGAAGGCAGAGGGACCCGGGTCAGGTCAGTGGCTCGCAGCCAGTCCCATGCCAAGTATTAATAGAGAGCCGCGTTCCTCAAGAGGCTGGCCCTGGAGCAAGGTGAAAACAGCACCCAGCGCGCGTCCCGGCCCCTCCCCTTGCAGTGGCTGCGCCCCGCGGCTGCCGGGTTCACCTGCGGGTCCCTAAGGGGGGCGCTGCCGCAGCAACCACAGCCGCTGCCTGGACTACAGGAGCCGCGCCCGGCGGGGGGGCAGCCCGGAGTTGGGGAGCAGCGATGAGCAGCGACTCGGACCCTGAGTGCCCCGTTGACGGTAACGACTCTCCTGGCGAGGCCGCGTTTTTAGTCTTTAACCTCCCCCAATGCGGGCTTAATCTCCCGGCTGCTGGTTGACCTGGGGACAAGTTATTTCCCTGTAAGGTGGCTGGGATGGGTAGGAAGTCCCCTTCATGGATTTTTGCACCCTTTGTGCATCTTTTAAGGTTATTTTTAGAGTTAAGTTAACTTATAGAAAGAACAGAAAATCGCGCTTGAAACAAACAACCCGCTCTATGTTTGTTAAAACACATATTGGGGTTCACTGAGTGGTGCGCCGCTGCAGGTATTCTCAGACACAGTGGAAGTAACTTCCCTGAAAGAAAGGTGATTTTGCTTCTACTTTGGGACATGCCCAGCATCATCTTCCCCTCCCACCTCCACCCACGATTCTGCAAACAGGCGTTTAAAGAGGCTACCTTCATCTTACCGAGTGAGTGATGGCCTAATGCACTTCGGACTGAAGCTGGGGGCGGGGGAGGGGGGGCGGGAAGTGGAACGTTATTTGTTTAAAGAAGGAATGGTGGCAGCGGAATTTCCCAAACTGACTTTATAAGTCGGGTGTCATTAGGCCTACTGTAAAATAATCACCTACTGTAAAATGGTCACCAGCTTTTGTGAGGGTCTCAGATTGCTTTGAATGTGTGATGGATGAGATACTCTGAACCCCTTTCGCATTCAAATTCACCTGTAACACACGTTTGAATGTTTGCTGAAGATTTCAAGCTACACCCCTCAGGTGCCTGGGTGTACCTCCTGGTTAAGAACTCCTGGGAAAAGCTGTGGTTATTGTTGCTCTCCTAGCATTTTTACTTACTAGTTAGTCGTTGGCCTTTGGGGAAGAGCGCCCCTCTAGGAATAACTCCTCTTTGCTTTTACATCAGTAGCCCTTTCGGACTGTACCAAACACCGCTCAGCGAAGCTGCGTTAAATTGACACTCTGGGGGCTTGGGCTCAACAGGTGTGTCAGGTGTCAGGTGCACTGGCTTGGCCTCCCTGCGGATCAGTCTTTCCACCGCAGGGAATCTGTGCAGGAGTTGGCAAGGCAAGAACCATGGTGCTGCGAGAAACATTTCACTTGTTCCTTTTATAGTTCCAGGGAATGTTCCCACCATAAGTGCCTGGGATTATCTTTAAAACTGTTCTTTTTCGAGTTGCATTGTTACTGTTTTCATTATATGGTGTAAAGAACTGGCACTTTCAACTCCTGGAGCTAATTGTAAAACTATTACTTACGTGTTCTTAGCACACACTGTAATTTAAGACATCTGGCTGTTTGAAAGCTGACGGAGAAGCATAAATTAGACTGTTGATTTAAAGGCTTCCTTATTTGAGGCAAGAATGGGCAGATTAATTGTATCTAACTACCTTAGCCCTGCAGTTTTGTTTGCTTTGTTTTTCATCTTAATTTCTGTTTTAAAGTCACACATCCATTAGAACTCTGGAACAAAGTTCTTTGTTTTTAAAAGTATCTAGTCTTCCTAAAGCAAGTATGTGTCCTTGTTACCAGGCATATCTATAGTTTGGAAGGACTTCAATAGTTGCCATATATGAATAGTGAAGTGGAAAATGTAACTTTAAATCTGAATTCCAGGAAATACTGGAAGGCTTACACCGCTGTTATTCTTGACCAGGTGATAAGTCAATAACATGTCTAATAACCCCTAATTGTGCTAAATGTTTGCTATGACATCTTAAAAGATATATATATATCCATATATATATCCTTTATATATAAATAAATATATATATCGGACTTAGTAAATTCCTCAGTATAGATGACAAGATCATGCAAGGTGACATTTGATGAGCATGTTAAATGACATGCCCGTGTTGAACCCTGGTATAGAGTATCTGTTACAGACTGTACATTGTGGCAGAATGGCCGCGGGAGCCTTGTTGCAGATAAAGAACGCTGCTTCTATGCCTCGTGCTTTGATACAATTTATGACCTCACCACAGTGCATGCAAGGAAAGTTTAGGCAATTAATTACAACAGATTTAGATTTTAATTCCACTAAAATGAATAATTCTTTGCACTCATAATATTTTCCTTTGTGGTTTGAAGTAATAACGTAAAGCTTCCACATAATTTGGTGGGTAAAGCCATTGTTTTAATTTTATTCAGCTTTGATTCTTGTTGAAACAATTAAAATGGAAGCAAATTTCAAGTTTTAATAGAGGGAGTAGTTTTTTTATGCTGTTGAAAAGCGGACTTTTATATACTGTTTTATAAGCCTGGTATATTGTAATAAAATTAATATCATGACATTCAGGAACAAAATGTCTGCATAATTTTTTTTGCCCCATTTTTATCTCTCAGTTTTCTTTCTCCCGATAACTTTTCCACTTTTTATTTAGTCTTTTTTATTGCCACTTAAATGAAACCCACTGCAAGCCAAATTCATTGCCCATGGATCATCCCTCACTTAGGATGGCAATGGTAGCATCTGTTCAACACTGCTTTCTGCTATGTTGAGCTGCACGCCGGTCTTCTGACTCCCTAATCGCCTATCTCTAGCAAGTCAATGGGAGGGGAACTAGTATTGTCTGCTTTTTTTTTTTTTTTAAGAAAATGGAGTCTCTGAGAGGGTGACTGTTGGCTCTGAACGTATAACCCAGGCACTCTACCTCCAGAGCCCACCCACCTGACACCTAACTCCTGCTGCGCTATAATGCTGAATGTCCGCAGGTCACCTCCAGCAGCATCCTTCGCCTGCCTATGCTGGGGCCATAGGAAAAACACTGGAGAGGACCCTGGAAAGTGGCTCTAAGCTCACTGAGGTGACAGCAGTGTTCTTTCCTCTCCCTTTTGGGTGGGAAAGGTGGGAGGAAAGATGGTCAGTGTTTAGAGGTTTCTCCTAATGGCAGGCCCGGATGGTGCCAGGGTAGGAACCTGTGCTGTGTCCCCAGGGGTGGCAACCCCCTGAGTGCAGGGAATGAAAGGCAGCTTGGCCTTTCTGAGGCCAAGGGCAAAGGGCAGTATGTTCCATGGCACACACTCTCTAACAGCCCTTCTTTCAAAACAGGTTTACCAGTGGTCACATTTTTCTTAGGTCACTAGAAATGAGTCCGTTTTAGGAAGAGGCAGACCCACAGCAGACCATAGCTCTGCTCCGTGGGCACCGTGGGGACAGAGGAAAGGGAAGAACGAAAAGCGCTCTGCTGCCTACAGCCTGCCCCTGCTGGGTATCTCTGGATACGTCATCTATCCTCTGCCAGTCCCAGTTTGTTCACCTGTAAAGTAGGGATAAAAACATCCACTGTTCCAATTATTGTGAGGATTAGGAATAATGCACAGTATCATAATATACTATATGGCAGGTAGCAGGCCCCCATAAATAAACTTACTATATTCTGAAAACTGGATGCAGAGGTTAATAAGGTAATTAGAATAACTAATTTGTAAGTGTCTCCTGATTGTTTTGTATATGCTTTTGAGGTGCTTCAAGGTGGCTACTGTTGAGTATCCTTTCTCAGTTTGCAGAAGTAGCTCCAGAACAAAGCAGAGTGGTTTCTTCCTTTTTATTTTTTTAATCACCCTTTTTCAGGAATTGATATGTGAATGTGTAACTGTTAACCTGATGTATTTATATATAGGAGTCAGGCACAAATAATGCCCCCTTTTTATTATAAAATCTTTTATTACAAAATCATAAGCATATCATTCTGTAACATAACAATATCATACTCAAGCACACCATATGCCATTTTAGGTGAAATATTCAAATTAAAACTATAAATTATTACACACATATTATTACCCTACCAACCACACTCAAGCAGACATTACTTCTGCTGGGCTCTGTACTTGGCAGGAATTTTAATGTTTCTTTTACGCCATCTCTGGGAACACCATGATCACATTTTCTTTCTAATTCCTCATTGCTTCTTCAATGTTCTGTCTGAGAAGAGGGATCCTGGGGTTCTTTTCCCAGGATCTGCCTGTAGTACCATCATTCCTTTCCATGTGGAAAACTTTCGGTCTTGAAGGTAATCCCTGCCCCATTGTTGAGGGGTTTCCCCTCACAGACATTCTTATCCTTTCCCCCGTTATCCAGCCTTGTTATTCTTCTCTAGAAGTGCCAATCTCTTGATCTAAGGGTGGCACCCCATTCCATCCCACTCTGGTAGAATGGATATGGAAAAGGAAAAGTGCTGGAAAGAAAATTGTATCTTAGAAATAGGATTCTTGCCCGCTAACTTTGCACCTGACACTCATGGGTTCTGGCACAGCCCCTTCCTCTCCCCTTCCTACTTTCCCTTCCCTTTGAGCTTTGAATGATTCCTAAGACTGAAATTCCATGACGGGTGGTTCTGTTTTGCATCTGTTACACTTCTTTTCAGGGTATGAGGGATTGATTATATAGAACACCACCCATATGAAGAGACATAATTTTGCCGCCATCCTGGGGGTGCGTGTCCTAGGTGCCCCTTTCCAGTTATAGCCTGATTTTGATTGTATTTACTTACTTGCATTTTTTATAGTTTAACCATCCAAGTATGCATTCCTAGACATAATACTTTAGTGTTACCCATTTAAAAAATTGTGACATTTTAAATATATAGATTTACCCTCCTGTCCTTGTTTTAATCTTATAATTTATCTGTTAAAGAATCTGGGCCACTTGACCTATAGAATCCTCCACATACTGAATTTTGCTGTTTTTGTGCTCTTGGTTCAACATTTCTTGAAGATTACCTTCTTTTGAACTCCACTGGGTAGCATCCAGCCCTTCCACTTTCTAAGTACATTTCTTAGTCTTATCTTTAAATTCTAGAAACAACCATGAGACCACTTTATCTATTAGGCTTTTTATTATTAGACAGTAAATCACTGAGCTTCTTATATTCATCTCATTTCCTGCAGTAACTTCATTAAGCATTATAATGAGTTGGTTGAAGATCGATACTCTCATTTGCCAATTAGTTCAAATACTAGGAATTTAGGAGTGTTATGGGGAAGTTTTGGCAACTTAATATTTTGAGCTCTTTTCAGAGTTTTTAATATTTTGTTCTATTTTACTTCTGATCTCTTAATTAATTTTCAGGCAATTATTTCTTCTCTCCTGGTACTAGTTAGAGTGCAATAAATGTGTGGAAATACGGTTTGGTTTGAAAAATATAAATGCTGAGTTACTTAAGTTACAGTAGGTTGTTACAGTAGAATAGTTTATACAGTAATAGTCCATTTTGTTGAGAAATAGTCATTCATTTATTCTTACAGAACTGGAGCTGAAGGAATGTACACTTAGGGATTTAAAGTCATTGTGCATGATTGGGTGCATAATGGATTTTTTTCTTAGGTTCTTCGTGTCTGTCTTTTCTGTAGCAAGTCAGCATTGCTCTGGCAGAAAAAAAAAAATGACTGGGTGGAAGAGAGGGTTGGGATGGGGTTTTGTTTGGTTAAATGTTTTTCTCCTTCAATTTAGACCAGGCTTTCTAGCTGTATTTATCTGGTTTGGTTTTTTATCGTCTTCCATGGGCATGAATGTCATTTCTATTATTCAAACAAATCCTTACATTGGAATCTAAATGTATTTGTATTAACCTCCCATTGCTGAATATTGAAGTTATCTCAACACTTTTAAAACCACAAACAAGATAGAAAAAAAAATAATTGCCTAAAAATTAGAAATATAGAAACCAAAAATATGGGAGAACTCTACAATTCTAGAAAAGTATTAATGTTTTAAGGCAAGTATAGAGTTAAAGTGTGCCCAGAGGTGCATAAGGATTACCAATCCTTGGAAATCCAATGACAAGAAATAATGTTTTTTGACAAATGGTCATCTTGGCCAAATTGCACTTGGTCAAATTGCTGTTGGAGAAATAGTAGGCTGTTCTTGGGGAAATAGAACAATTTTATCCTAAAATTCATCCAGAATCTCAAGGGACCCCAGAGAACCAGGACAATTTTTAAAAAGAACACATTTGGAGGACTCATGCTTTCTGATTTTAAAACATATTATAAGGCTACAATAACCAAAACAGTATGGTACTGGCATAAAGTCAGACAGAGACCAGTGCAATAGAGAGCCAACAGATTAACCTTCATGTATATGGTCAAATGATTTCCACCAAGTGTGACAAGGCCACTCAATAGGGAAAGTATAGTCTCTTTAACAAATGGTATTGAGAAAACTGGATATTCACATGTAGAAGAATGAAGTTGGATCCTTATTTTGCACAATACACAAATAATAACTTAAAATAGATTAAAGACCTAAATTTTAAACCCCAAGCTATAAAATTTCTAGAAGAAAACAGGAAATCTTCATGGCATTTGACTTGACAATTGTTTCTTGGATGTGACACAAAGAACATTAGGCAACAAAGAATACATCGAACTTAAAGACTGTTATGCATCAGAGGATACAATCAACAAAGTAAAAAAGCAGCCTATGAAATGGTATAAAATGTATGCATATCTTATATCTGATAAGAAGTTAATATCCAGAATATATAAAGAACTCTTAAAGCTCAACTATGAAAATCAAATAAGCCAAATTAAAAGGGCAAAAGACTTGAACAGACATTTCTTCAAATATGATATTATAAATGACTAACAAGTATATGAAAAGATATTCAACATCACTAATCATTAGAGAAATACAAATCAGAACCACAATGAGATACCTCCTCATACTCATTAGGATGTCTACTATATGATAACCAAGTCCTGGAAACAGCCTAAGTGCCCATCAGTAAATGAGTGGATCAAAAAACTATGGTACATTTACACAATGGAATTCTATGCAGCAGAGAGAAAGGGGGAGCCCTTGCCCTTCGTGACAGCATGGATGGACCTGGAGAGTATTATGCTAAGTGAAATAAACCAGGCAGTGAAAGACAAGTACCATGTGATCTCACCTTTAACTGGAACCTAATCAACAAAACAGACAAGTGAACAAAATAGAACCAGAGACATGGAAATAAAGAACACACTGACAATGAGTAGAGGGAGGAAGGAAGGGGATAAAGGGGAAAGGAAGGGGAAGGGTCAAGTCAAGGAACGTGTATAAAGGACCCATGGTAGGGGGTTGAATGTGGGAGGTGGGGGTGGGTAGGGCAGGGGAGAGTAATGAGGGAAAGATGTGGACAGCTGTAATTGAACAATGATAAATTTTTTAAAAAAATTAAACCAAAAAACCCCTCCCAGAACAGAAAACAACAAATATTAAGGATAATATGGAGAAGTCAGAACTCTTGTGCACTGTCTTAGGATTCTAAAATAATGCAACTTCTATGAAAAACATTATGGAGATTCTTCAAAAATTGAAAAAAATAAACTATTACATAACTCAATAATCCCACTTTTGGACAAACATCCAAAAGAATTGAAAACAGGGTCTCAACGAGGTATTTGCACACCCATGTTCATAGCAGCACTATTTATGATAGCCAACAGGTGGAAGCAGCCCAAATGTCCATCAGTCATTGAGTGGATAAACACAATGTGGCGTATAAACATAGTGGCACATTATTTCGCCTTAAAAAAGTAGAAGTACCGTCACATGCTACAACACATATGAACCTTGAGGACATTACGCTAAATGAAATAAGCCAATCAGAAAAACACAAGTATTTTATGATACCACTTATACGAGTCACCTAGAGTAGTCGTTTTTATAGAAACAGAGATAGAACGGTGGTTATCAGAGGCTGGGGCACAAAGAAGGGAAGGATAGAGATCTAAGAGACACGGAGTTTCAGTTCTGCAAGCTGAAAAAGTTCCGGGGATCTGCTTTGCAACAATGTGAATGTACTTAACATAATGAACTATACACTTAAAAGTGATTGCTATAGTAAATTTTATGTCATATGGGTTTTTTTAAACCACAACAAAAAAGAACACCCAATTTAAACATTAATAAACAAACAAAAGAAGACTTTTAAGGATAAAAATATTTATAAAATAACTTAAAAATGTACCTGCCTTCTTGAAAAAGTTGAATCATCTTTTGAATATCTTGGCATTGCCACTGTGAGCACGGAATCACGTTATAACGTCCTCGAGAGATAAGATGGGCCTAGCTGCTTGTCCCTTCTTTGAATGACATCAGATTGCTGTTCTTGAATTATTGCGTCTTTCTTTCCACTGTTGACGTTTCCATCATCACAGTCTCCTGTGCCAACTGTCTTCCCTTTTCTCTTTTAAGTCCTGGTAGCATCTTTAATCATCACTTGCTACACTTCCTCCAGTTTGTTGCTTGGAACAAACTTGGTTATTGTCTCACCTTCTTGGTTTTCTGCTTTTCATCCCACAAGAGGCTGGAATTGTACATGAAGTAAGGTCGACTGCCTCTGAATGAGGTAGGAAAGGGCCTGTATGAAAGGAGTTTATAAGTATCTGTTCTGTTGACATTTTTCTATTTATTTATGTTGTACTCGTCTGTGTTCTTGTATACATTGTGGATATTTGCAATGGCCAGATAAAAAGCTTTCATATAGCGTGTGGGTAAATGAAAAACATGTTGGTGTAAACATATACATGATTGATTACAGTTCCTGTTCATGATTTGAGCGCACTGGTAACATTTTATTGCTCAAGAGATATGCATGTAAACAAAGTTCCAGTTTAAAGGAAAATTACGGCTTTCTCCTCAGTGGGAGTATGATGGAGCCCTCACTTTTACAGAGAGGACAGTGCCTGCCTCTTCTCACCTCACCTGTTCTGTTGCCGCTGCTCCCTTCAGCAGCACCACTGTGAGGTCCACAGGACAGCTTACAACGCACTGAGTAACTGTGCTTGGCTCTTTTTCACACTGTGCATGATTTTTAAGAGTTTTATCGAGGTATGATTTATACATCATAAAATTCACCTGTTTGAATGTGCAATTCAGTTTTTAGTAAATTTACAGAATTGCGCATCCCTCACCATAATCAAATTTTAGAGCAGTTCCAGGGACATTATATTTTGAAAAAATGTTACTGTTCTTTCTCACTATTTTGAGTACTTTGCTGTTCTTTGCCAGAGCCGTATGGCTGAGAGAGGTTATTATCTTGACTGGCAGGATGCAAAGAGAAAGACAATTACTGTTTAGATTCCAGTGGCCAAAACAGGAGTTTCAAAACAAAACAACGGTTTTACAAGCCAGGTTATTGCCTTGAGATAGGACTTTCTAAATTCTATTATTTTCCCTTCAATATGATCTACTAAGCCTCGAAGGCACAATCACAGAGTTTTGGCTGACTGAAGTTGGATGGAGAAGGAGAGGCTGCATTTACCTCCTTAAGAGGTGAGATGATTCAGAAAGTCCCTCTTGTCCTCAGAGGAAGGTAGCAGGATCGAGCACCCCTGATTCTCCCAGGATCCCTCTCTGATGAGGATGAAGGCAAAAACCAGGGGATGGACATGATCTATTTTCTATTGGGAAGCTGATTAAGGATGTGGCGTAAGCCCAGAGAATACCATCACCAACAGCCGAGGTGAGGCCACTTCAGCCAGCGAGCACACCCAGTATCTGACCAAGATGAGAGAGATGAATTCATGAATATGCCTCAGCCACGTCTGCCTGGTGGAAAAGGAGTAAAGATGTAGACAAGTGAGGCTGCCCAAAGACAAAGGGGCCAGGTGACACCACAGTGTTTCAAGGACTCAACCACTGGTCTTCATCTTAAAGTTGAGTAACACACATTTTCCCCCCACATAACTAGAAGCTATTAAAAGGAGAATTAGGAGAGGAAGGAGTAGAAATCTGAAGGATCAAGCACTTTTACCCCATAAAACTGAGCATTGCCTAAAGTAATTGTTTAATTTATTTTATCTGACCAAATTTTAAGTAGGTTGGACTAAATAAAGTAACTTTTGTTACCACTTCCCAGCAATGGGTACTCAGGGGAAGACAAGATTAATTAGGGACCAAAATAAAGATACTATATTTTCTCCGCATGTCTGAGTGTCGTGAAGGTAATGGTGCCACAATAATAGCTTTGAAACAAATGAAAATTGTTGCTTCAGCCACTGCCACAGGCACTGTGGGTTGAGCAGTGTGATTCCCAAAGACGAATATGCACAGAACTGGGCCTTAGCCCTGCTGATGACCTGCCCTGGGGGAAGTGAGGCTTCTAGATAAGTTCTCTGTGTTTTAAAGAGGTAAAAGCCATGGGTGTCCGATGTCATTCAGTCATATTGTAATTTGAAGCTGAAGTGTTCCTTCATTAACTCATGCGTACAAACTCTTTGTTTAAGCAAAACAGTACAGACATGCTTTTGAGATAACATAGCTTTGCTGTGCTTGAAGTAGGCTCTGTGGGTCCAAAGACCACCTACTCATCTTCCCCATCATCTCATTCCCTGAGCAACCACTAGGGAGGTCCTGAAACATAGGGATTCACAGTTGTGCACAGCATTGCTGAGGACCACTTTCAGAAATGCTGGAAGGTGATTTATGTTAATTACACGGATGGGAATTTAATTGAAAAACTGCTGTTAGCAATAGAATTATTGACAGAGTGGCAAGTCATCTTGTAGAGCATCATTTAACTGAGAGTGTTTTTAGCCAGAGAGGTTAAAGTACTACTTACCTAATGACTGGGGGCTAGAGTCAGGCTGCAACTCCCCCGTCCCAAATTCCAGAATGATCTTTCTATGTGCATTGTCAGAGCAGATAATTAAAAGTAAGAAGTCAACCCTGCAAAATACTGCTTAAATCAGAGTTGAAGTTTTTGTTTGTTTGTTTCCACCAGCATCTGAGATGCCTTGGTACAGTGTTTAAAAATTTCAGAATTCAGGAGCTTTAATGGCAAATTTTGCAGAGCAACTATCTGAATTATTTGATGTCAGCAAGCCATCATTAAATATTAAAATCTGTTTTGGCAATTTAGCTGCAGCCTTGAGAAATCTTAAATTTCCACCGTCTAATTTTTTCCTATTAAATATGTTGTTGAGTCTTCCCTTTGTTTGAGTTTCTTAGCTTGTTTAATTCAGCACTAGTGTGCTGTGCTGTTTGATCTCCTAATACTTTGTATCAACTTTCAAAGTCAACAGAGACTTAGTTGTTATTTTATGACCTATCTGTTGTTTCAGGTGCCATGTGAGCCAAAAAAATACATTCAAGGAACAGATTTCTTTCATATGTATTTTCATCATGCTGTATGCTGTTATGCCATCAGCTCAGTTTTATTTCAGTACCTAATTTGTATGAAGCAGTGATAGAGGAGAAAGAAAATCTATGAGAAATTCAATTTCCTAATATTTGTCAGTGGCCTTATTTTTCAAGTCGATGGCACAACAAAAGAGAATTGTAGAAAGTAATTGTGGAACATACATCCGATGACAGTTTTGCCAAGAAGTGTTCAATACAATATGTCAGCTGAGTAGTTAATTGTTATTTTACTGTTTCATGTGTGTTAGTCCAACTTCTTTGGTGAAAGAGGATGCACGGTTTAGTGGGAAGAGATGTTGCATCAGTCATAATTTGAATATCAGTTTTGCTATTTACTACACCAGCTTTGTGGCCTTCATCAAGTTAGTTAGCCTCTCTGATTCTCATTTCCATACTTGTAGAATTGGGTTTGATTCTTGTCTCATAAGGTGTCTCATGAAGATTTGTGCAAAAACATGTAGTGTAAGTGCCTGGTATAGTGTCAGTCTGATCCATAAACATTCAAAAAGTGGTAGCCATGTGTTTCAATTTGGGTTTTCTAGAAGCAGACTCTGGTCAAGGATTTGAGTATAAGTAGTAACTTTGGAAGGTGGTCCCAGGGAGACCAGTAGAGAATACATTGTAAAACACTGTGGGTAACTAAAGCTTAATTCTTCTGGGTAGCTCAGGGTGTTAGTGAAGAATACACATCTCAAGTTACCTCAAAAAAGGACAAGAGTCCTAGATATTTATACATTAATTACTATCAGTTATTGGTTGAGGGATGCTTAAGGTATGGGTATTAATTTCTCAGAGCTTTGGGCTTGCCATGTAAGTGGACAGAGCAAATTTGGCCAAAATAGGAAGGTCACCAGCAAAGCAGTGAAGGCGCTAACACTTAGAAATCAGATACCTTGCACAAGGATGAGATACCTGAAGAACTACCCTTCCCCACTTTTGTTAACTATTAGTACATTTATTTATTGAAGACCTTTTGTTTTCTTAGCTCCCTCTCTTGTGGTATACTGCAGCTACCTCATGCCAGCTCATTAGCCTAATGGCAGTCTTTATACCATAGAAATGGTCAGATGCTCTCAGTCATGGTCTTTTAAAATATTTTTTCAGGAACCAGTTTGCTAGCACACCAACTTCCCCTATCCTTTAGCTCCCAGAAGACGGAGTATAAGAGTTACATGTATAGGACCAGCCATCAGATAGACCTGAGTTCAAATAGGAGCTCTTATATCTTTTAGCTGTGTGGCCGTGAGAAAGTTACCAAACTTCACTGAGTTTCAATATCTTCATCTGTAAAATGGGGACATGTATAACTTGTAAAATTGTGGTGGAGATCAAATACAATAAAATATTCAATGTAAGGAACACTGTGGAGTAAGGAAGTTATTACAGGAACGAAACCCATTACACAGTTGTGGGAGGAACTAAGGAAGACACGTTCCATAGGAGGAATTGGAAATCAGAGAAAAGTCACTAACTCACCCTTCTGAAGCACTGGCGGTAATGGACAAGTTGGAGCTTGTAGGGGACTCTGGGCGTGCAGGTATGTACAGTTGTCAATGTGTGAGTCTGAAAGGAGCTGGAGAAGAAAAAGCTGTTTCTCTATGTAAGTGCCGTCTCTGGGGATCCAGAAACAAACATCCAGATGAGAGGCAAAGAGAGTGAAGACAAGCTGGAATGCACTGGCATGTCTACTAATACCTATCACTGTATCTGACTTCAAAGACTATCAGAGGCTGGGCTACTGCTTTACTTCTGCCAGAGTGAAGAACCAAGAACCACAGATAATAATGGGTTAGAAAACCACCCCAGAGGGCAGACTCAGACTTCATTCATTATGTGCTATATGTGTCTGGCTAGATTTCAAAACTGCTATGGACCACTGACTGCCCTGTACCTCCTATTTTTTTCCCCTAAGAATGTCTATAGAAGTTATCCTGTCTTTCTCATTATTGTATGTTTTGTATGTTGTAGATGGTGTCTAATAACTTGTGTTTCAATCAATGGGTCCCTAGAACAGCTGCAACTGCATTGTCTTATCTGTCTGTAGACATGATACAAATCATGATATCCTGGACTTCAAGTCTGATTCTATGATGGGATAAGATTTTGGAAGGTCATAGGATGGGACTGAGCATATTTTGTAGAAGGGAGGAATATGAATAATTTGTGGTCAGAAGGTAGCCTTTTATAGATTGAAAAAGTGGCTTCAAACTCCTTCCACCTAGAAGTCATACCACTTTTCAATGTGACATTGCTTTCTGTAGTCAAGATGTGAGCTTTTTTCCCTTTAAATCCAATTGTCCTTATGACTTGCTTTAATCAACAGAGTATGGCAGAAGTGATGTTGTGTGACATCCAATCCTAGGCCTCAAGAGACTTTGTAGCTTTCGCCTTCACTGTTTTTGAATCTGCTGTCACCTTATATGGAAAACCATCTAATCTTTTTGACAATAAAAACCCATGTGGAGAGGGAGGTTCAGCAATTTTATTCTTTCCAGCTAAGCTCACCTCTCAGCAACACCCAAGTTGATGCAGTTGTGTGAGTGAACGCAGACAAGACCAGCAGAAGTACCCAACCAAGCCACAGCATCATGAGAAATAATACATCATTGTTGTTTTAAGCTACTAAGTTTTGTGGTCATTTGTTACACAGCTCTAGATAACTGATGCACCCTCCTGATAAATTATTTGTCTGCTTAACTTAACCAGAGTGAGTTTGAGTTGTTTGTGTCTCTCCATTGTTGTTACATGGGATAAATGTGCTACTGTTTATGAAGGACTTACTAAACGCTTGGTGCATAGTAAATGCTAAATAAATGCTAGCCTCTATTATGTGCAGTTGGTTCTACACCCTTATGAGAGAAGTGTGGACAGCCTGGAGAGGGTCTGACAGACCTGTACAACCATCTGTCAAACAATGGGTGTGCCTCTAAATCTCAGTTCTCTCAAATTAAAAATGAAGACACTGCTAAATTATCTGTAAATGCTTGTCAAGCTCTAAAAGCCCGTGATCCTACACAAAGTTGGCAAAAGCAACCTTGGCACAAATTCTAATTGGATGCGAACCCATGCGTCAGTTGGTCTCAGCTGTGGCATAACCTGTGGCAATGTCTTTATGATCGTCTGTGTGGTGTTCCGTGACTACTTCATTTATCAGCGTCAGAGTAGCAATGAGATGTGCGGGCATCTTCCACAGCTCCTGCATCGGCCATGTCTAGGCACAATATATAATGTAGTTTATGTGACTCTGTTGGCTCCCAGGTGAAAGTTTTTAGAATATTTGCTCTGCTTTTATATGGAGGTAAGGCTAATTCTGTGTAGCATAAAGAATGAAAAGGAAAATCTACATCACTGAGCAATTCACCTCTGACTCCAAATTTGGATGTCCCACTCAGCAATGCATCTGCCCTGCAAGTAAGAGTCCACCCCCCTTAGAAGTAAGTCTAGACCATCTATTTTTTTCTTAAAGATGCATCTTACTGCCATTGCAAGCAGCTTCTTAGAAGGGTTTTTCCAATTACATTTAACAAACTTCACCAAACAGTTTTGATGAGTGCAGTTTTCTTCATTTGAGGGTGGCCGAATGTGAATGTCACAGTCTGTGGGTTGAGGCACTAAGGAGCTGAGAGTAATCGCCCTCATTCACCTGGAAGATGATCTTCTCAAGGTCTAGGCTAGGAAACAGAACCCCGGGCCCAGATGAGCCCAAATCAGCATTAATCAACAGATCATGCAAATGAGGCAACCATTTATAGCATTTATTTGAATTTTCATTTAAATTGCTGGTTAAGTGGAATACATTTAAAACCCTAAAGTCAACACTTGAGCAAATTGGTTTTAAAACTATATATTAAGTTGTAGCACATTGCAATTTAACACATAGTTCCAAGATAATTGCTTATTGCTTAAAGAGTACAAAATATGTGTTCAAATAGTTTAGTGTGGTTGCTGAGGCACAAGAAGCAGTATCTTCTTGTTTGCTTTTGTGTGAAAAAGGTAAGGTATATGAATAACCAACATCATGTCTGGACTTAGGCTGCTTGGCTTTGACATCTGGCTCTTCCACTTACGAGCTATGTGACTTGGGCAATTCTCTTCACCTCTCTGGCCTCGGAGAGATCTGCACAATGAAGGTAATAAAGGTGTTCTCATCAAAGGGTTATTACGAGGATTATATAAGGTAATTCATATAATGTGCCTAGCTCGGTATCTGATCCATTGTAAGTGTCTAATAAATGTTCACTGTTGTTCACTGTTTTGTAAGTGACTTTGTATTTTTGTTTCCTTTAAGCCTTTTGTACTTCTAGAAAAGATAAAATCACAAAAATGGCTTGCTTTATATTTCTTTTTGGCAGTATTGTTCTAGACTTTTTTTTTTTTTTGGTTAATATAGTACTCTACCCATGGACCTCAAGCATTCAGACTTGTATTTAAGTGGAAAGTTTTTTAAAAAGAGAAAGAAGAAAACACCATGTTTATTTCCTGACAGTAACTGGGTGACCTTCCAGCTTTGGAGAACAGTACAAATACGTGGGAAACTCTGAGGATCCAGAGAATATACTTAGTAAAGTGTGCCAGGTTGATTTTAACTTTCCTTAACTGAAATATCTAAAGAAGCCAAGTTATTCAGACTATGGTTCTCTAGTTTCACAGAATACAGAATGACTCTCACTCACTAAGAGGGGACGTTTATTGAAAGAATTTTGGAGAATTCACAGAACTGAAGGAAGAGCAAAAGAATTAGGCCTTGGAAAAAGACAGGAGCCAAGGCAACTCTGGAGATCTGGAATACTTGGGACTTGGAGATACTCACCAAAGACAGTAACCTTAACCGATAGTGCTGCCCAAGACAGTGTCCTGGGGGAAGGTTGTGGTTCAAGTTCAATGCTGGTTAGGCCAAAAATGCTCCAAGAAAACCAGCAAACTAAAAACAGCCATTGTATCTACTCAGTATTAAATCTCAGAAAACAAAGGAGTCACTGATAAAGCAACAAGTAAAATCTTATGTTTTACAAATATATGTAGACAAGAAACAAGGTGAAGAATCAGAGATGACAAGGAGCCAAGATGGCAGAGCATGAAAATTCCAATAGCAACTGGCAGTGCCTAATAAAAGAGAAGGAAGACACAATGAGTACAGCTCCTGGGGAGCACGTTGCACCTTGGAGTAGTAGCTATCTCTGAGCCATGGGAAAGCACATCAAGTTCTCCAGCCTGAGCTGACATTTACTAACCGGATATGCCAAATATAGCTTTCTCCTGGAGCCTAACTGCATCCAAGCCTTTGCAAACTGAAGTTGTACCCACCAGAACAATTCATAAGGTTTAAAGGTAGGGTGATGTGTGGGGGTGGTTTCAAGAGCTGCCTATCAATATGACAAGCTAAGATACAGAACAGCTGCATACAAAGCTTGTCAAGTAATGTTTATTCAAGCAATAGGAGTGGATGTCTCTGGAAAACCTACTTCCCTGAAAATATCAGGTCACCCAGTTCCTGGTCCTGGTACCCAGTGAAAGGAAAATATTTTTAAAATTAAAAATAAATAAATAGGATTTATGGTGTACTATGCATTTATTGGCCATTGACAGGGCACTGACAGTTGCTTTTTTTTTTTTTTTTCTGGCTATTTCAGAGACTCCTTTCTAAGGAGCTTGTCCTCTTCAGGAATAGATAATGTTTATGGACCCCACCATTATGTTGAAGGGGATGCCTTGGTGTTTCAGCAGAATCTGAATCATTTGACTGGCATCCCAGATGCTAACACAACAGGGCCTCATAAAATAAAACCCTGAGTGATGGGAACATATCACTTCCCAGAAATGTTATATTTTCACCCATGCTTTGCATGGGAGGAGCCAATGCATGGATGTACAAAATGATTTTTTCCTGTCTTATTCTATCACTTTTTCATCTAAAGATCATTTTAGAAGGCTGAGTTACTGGAGGATAGAAAAGCTATCCTATTGGTGGGCAAGGCTTATTAGAAAGACACAAGATTTCTGGCTTCAACTTTGCAGTAACACTATTATGGGGGAGAGATGAAAATAAGTGTAAACCTACTATCTTATCTTTTATCTGGTTCATGTCCTCCCTCTCCCTGGCCTGGATTACTGCCATCAGATCCCTCCACCTCCAATTCCTGATTTCCTATCTGAACTCCACGCCAGTACCCTCTGCATCTTTCTGAAGCACTAGTCTATCCCATCAGTTCTCAATGGCTTCCTGTGGCCTACCAAGGAACACCTAAATTCCTCAGTCTCTATCAAGTTCCTGCAATATCAGTCACCATGCCAGCTTCTCAGTAGTCATGTTTCACGTTTACAGGCCTGGCCCCTTGAATGCAGAGCAGTTCTTGATGTTTCCTGGACATAGACGCATACATACAATTTTCTGCCTAGTTCACGTTGCTTGTCTTTTTGTCATGAATATCCTTGTCATGACCTTTGTTTCTACCCCATCATAACCATTTTCTACACTCAGTGAAAAATCTTGATTTTCTGCCCGCTCCTCACCATCCACTTACCCAACTTGCTCTTTTCTAGTGGTCCCCACATTAGTATAGGCCCCCCATTTCCCTGGTGTCTCAGACCCCAAACCCAAGAGTCACCTTAGATTCTTTTGTTTTCCTGACCCCCTACATCCACTTCATCAGGAAGTTCTCATGGCTTTACCACCAAAATGTCTCCCACTTTGCTACCTGTCCACTGCTACCTTCTTGGTCAAAGCTGCCATATCTGCTGCCTGGACTTCTACAGTAGCCTCCTAAGCAATCTCCCTATTTCCACATCTGCTCTCTGACAGTCCATCATGGTACCAGGGTGATCTTTTATAAATATAAACCAGATCGTGTTATTCCTCTGTTTAAAATCCTTAAGAGGCTTCCTGTTGCTTTTAGAATAAAATATCTCACCTGACCTGCTCCTTGTCTGTCTTTCCAAATCACATGTTATTCCTTCCTTCTCCTTGTTCTCCTATTTGATCCACATTTATTTCTATTTCTTTAAGAGGCCAATTTATTGATTATTTGCATTTTCTGTTTCTTCTACCTGGACTGTTCTCTTTTTATGTCTTTTTCCATTTCTGGCTCCTCTTTCACATCTCAATTCAAATATCTCTTCTTCAGAAGAGCTTTCTCCTGATCAGATTCTAAAATAACTTCTTGCCCTTACTCTCTCAAGTCATTCAAGTTCTTTTCTTTACAGTATTCGAGTCTGCAATTACTTTAATTATTTATCCGTTTGCCTTATTAACTCTATCTCCCATCCAACCCAAATAAATATAAATTTGTGTCTTTTTTTTGTTCATTGCTCAGCCTCCAACGCTTCATACAATGTTTTGAAATTAAGAGATACTAAATAAATACTTGCTGAATGGCTGAATAAAGGGCTGTCCCACGTACCATCTAATCCAAGAGGACTTTCTGCTTCTCACATTCAGAAGCCCTTCTCAGGAATTCCAGTGTGTTTTGTCTCAAGTATCATACCTTATACATTGTGGATGGAATTCTAGGTATTCATTTTCCTTTTTGGATTTTGAAGTCATCATCTTTGTGTCTGATTCATCTTTGTGTTCTGATAGTGCCTATTCCAGTGTGTTGCACAGACTAGGCATTTGATAATTGCTTCAGGAAATATCAATAAAAGATATATCAACACTGTGGATTTCAACTAAGGAGAGACTTTGACCCCAAAATGACACTAAACAAGTTATTTAAATGTTTTTTTTTTATTTCTTTTTATCTTGGCCTTTGGGTACCCATCTCCAGCTGAGTGAAGCTGGGAGTAGAGTTTTGCCATTTATGCCTGTGACTTCATATTTTTGGGTTTCACTGTGGAAATTCTTCAGTCTCTAAGTAGGGTCTGTGACTCTACTGAATCACAGATTTACATTCAGAAATTAAATCCCTGCATTTGTTACTGTTACCCAAACTTTTATAGCTTCTGTGGCTACTGTCTTATATTATTGTTATTTTTTTAATTATTTGTTTATTTACTATAGTCTTCTTTCTTGTAGGTTGTCCATAATTACTCTCTTACTGGCATGTTGTTTTTAAGATGACAAAAATGGCTTAAAGTACATGTGAAAGTTCTTTTAATTTTTAATTCAATTTTTATTTATTTATATTTAGATACTTGTTTTTGTATTATAAAGGAATTTCAGCACTAATTTTTTGGGGGGGTAGCTCTTTTTAAAAAAAATTTATTGTTGTTCAATTATAATCATACCCATTTTCCCCCATTACTCTCTTCTGCCCTACCCACCCCTCACCTCCCACATTCAGTCCTTCCCTGACCATTGTCTTTGTCCGTGGGTCCTTTATCCATGTTCCTTGATGACCCTTCCCCTTCTTTACCTCATTATGCTCCTCCCCCCTCTCTTCTGGTCACTGTCAGTGTGTTCTTTATTTCCATGTTTTTGGTTCTATTTTACTCATTTGTTTGTTTTGTTGATTAGATTCCACTTACAGGTGAGATCATATGGTATTTGTCTTTCACTGCTTGGTTTATTTCACTTAGCTCAGTACTCTCCAGTTCCATCCATGCTGTAACGAATGGTAAGAGCTCCTTCTTTCTTTCTGCTGCGTAGAATTCCAATGTGTAAATGTACCACAGTTTTTTGATCCACTCATTTACTAATGGGCACTTAGGCTGTTTCTAGCACTTGGCTATTGTAAATTGTGCTGCTATGAACATTGGGATGCATAGGTTCTTTTGAATTCGTATTTCAGGATTCTTAGGGTATAATCCCAACAGTGGAATTGCTGTGTCAAAAGGCAGTTCCATTTTTATTTTCTGAGGTAATTCTATACTGTTTTCCACAGTGGTTGCACCGATCTGCATTCCCACCAACAGTGCACTAGGGTTCTCTTTTCTCTACAATCTTGCCAGCACTTGTTTGTTGATTTGTTTATGATGGCATTCTGACCGGTGTGAAGTGGTAAAAGGGATGCAAACAATATATAAGTCAGGCAATACCAGGAACATCAACTAAATTAGGTTATCTACTCTTTTGAGCTTGGAAAGGATATCTGTCTAAGAAAAATCGAGAACAGAGGAATGTCTCTCCAGCTTTTTTTTTTTTCAGCTCTATTTTCCTTTTCCCTGGCTCCCTAAATATTCTCTTCTTAAGCTTTTGGCAGTTTGAGAACAGAAACTCTGTGCTGTGTATTTTTCTGTATTCCTAGGCTTGACACATAGTAGGTCCTTATTAACTTATTTTTATTTATTTTTCTCCTTATTTGAAGACATTTTTTCATTGCTTTGAGAGAGGGATGAAGGGAGAGAGAGAAACATTGATGTGAGAGAGAAACATCGATTGGTTGCCTTCTGCGCATGCCTGGACTGGGGATCATATGCACCCAGACCAGGGATCAAACCTGCAACTAGGTATGTGCCCCGACCAGGAATCAAACCTGCAACCCTTCAGTTACAGGGCTATGCTCCAGCCAACTGAGCCATATTGGCCAGAGCTTTACTAACTTGTTAATTAATACAGCCCTCTTTCCTAGGCTCTGCTTCTCATGTCTATCCTGGATGGTCCTATTGGGCTCTCTAGGTCTGACCCATAAAACTCCCTGGGTCCCCAATCTCTTTGGCACAAGTTTTCTAAAGAGTGCCTTTTCCCAACCAGATGCTTGGACTCATTTTTTGATTCATTGTTCCTCATTTCTATCCTTTGAAATCAAGAGTTATATTCTTATTGTTAGTTTGCTCTTAACAATAAGAGCCTTGGATGGGAAGCTTGGCTCTTACTGGCACATTTTCTCACAAAGACCTAGGGTAATTAATTCTAATCTTTACCTGAGCCAACAGTGCAATTCCGGTGCCAAAAAAGAGTTCATCCAGACTGAGTCACATTAGTAGTACCACTTACTGTGTTTTTTATGGTGTGCCTGGCACTTTGCTTAGCAGTATGCATGCATTGCCATATTCAATCCTCCCAGTGACTCAATGCCAAAGACATAGCTATTTTTCTTCTTTGCCAGATAAGAAATCTGGATCACACAGAAATTAAGTAACATGGGTACGATCACAGCAGCAGTTAGAATTTGGGCCACGATCTGTCTGGTTTCAAAGCTTAAGCTTGGAGTCAACCAGGGTGCTAATGGAAGCCTTCCTAATGGAATATGGTGACCAGAGCATCGAGGAATAGGGATTTAGAGCGGGTGAGACCACACCTGGAGTTTTGTGCAATGCCTCATTTTTTAAGATAGAAATAAATTGACCCAGACATGGACCATGGGCATCAGAAACCATCGAAGGAATTGGAGTAGTTTTAACTGGCAGAAAAAGAGATTTAGGTGAGAGTTGGTAAAAGTTTTTGCATATCTGGATTAGAGTCCTGTGGAAGAGAAATGACACTTGCTTTGTCCACCCATTTACAAGCCTGTAGAAGTGACACAAAATGAAGTCACTGTAAGAAGCTTTGTGACCATTCCAACTGTCAGTGGAGTTGCTACTTTAAGAAGTGATGGAGTTTTAAAGTTGTTATTATTACTTATTACTGCAGATAATCAAAGAGAAGACAAGTCCGTTACTTCAGCAGTCTTCCCTGATACCTCAAGTTCTTTTACAACCGTAAGCCTTAACCTCAAGTGTCTATATTATTTACGCATGAAACATGTTAACATGTGATACGGACCCATCCCGCGGGTCCATGTGTTGTGGATGTTTGTTCTATGTCTCTGGACAAATGACTAACAACGAACAAATTCACATGGACTAAAGATATCTAGTGGAGAAAAAGGGATGGTGCCGCTGCTCTCTAAGTGAGAAAGAGAGGGCCCTGACCCCTGCCTGGACAGGCTTTTATTGATATTCTAGGTAGATTACATCAAGGATGGTCCTCATTTACTCTGCACAGGTTCACTTTAGGTGGTTACCTTTTATAGATAACAAAGGAAAGAATGCTGCTAATCACTTCAAAGATAAAGGTCATTTGCAAATGTAAAGGGGAAAAGTGGTTGAACTGGTTATACCCATACTTGGGAGGTTTAGCATAGATTTTAGGAAGTTACTTTAAAGATATGCAGTAAACATTTGTTGCCTCAATTCAGGGTGAGGGAGTTTTTAGCAAGAGCAAGTCTCTAAGCTGCCTAGGAGCAATGCATGCCTGATTCCCCACAGGAGACCGATCCGTGGATTTGTCTCCTGCATGCCGAACATGCATCTGTCTATTTTCAGAACCGAGCTGAGCTACATTTGACATTTCCACATGGATAGGTTCCCTATAAACACGACCTTAAAGTCACTCAGAACAGTGATCTCTAAACACACCTGCATGTTGGTAAACAGGGTGAGGCCAAAGTAGGTTTATAGTTCTTTGTATAGAAAGTAGTACAATAATTAATAAATAATAATACCAGAATAAACTCTGTTTCACCTACTCACAACTATAAACCTACTTCGTCTCACCCTGTATTTCCATACTATTAGTATATGTTAGAATGCTTGCTAAAATTTGAGATTCTGGGCCGCAGCCTGGAACAAAATCTTTTGGGTAGCAACTGAGGAATCTAGAACTTAGTCAGTCTTTCCCAGAGTTTTCTGGCAGCCACCCATGTGCTTTCCTTGAATTGTCTCTTCTTTAATAGACAAGGAAACTGAGGCATAGAAAGGTTGTATTATAGCAGGATCAGAGAGTATGGATTGTATGGAAGGGTTAGATACGATGACTTTCAAGAGAATTATGTTGCCAACCAGTCAGTCCTCAGAGAGGTGTTGAGTGCCCACTAATACCAACTACGAAACTGTGCCCTCCCATTGTGGGCTGAACTGCTTGGCTGTCATCTTGTGTCCCAAACATTGTGGCAGGAAGTTCTACTCTCTCCACATGGACATTCCCTACTGTTGTGGTCCCCTCTTCCCACTCTTCCAGTGGACAACCCACCAACCACTTGGTCTAGAGTTCATTACCTTGGTCATTTGACAACTCTGAGGAGATCTCCCTTTCTACTGTCACAACTTACTGTCATATGTAAATGTCACTTTGCTCTTATGCATTTATGTATTTAATAAATATTATTGATTGCCTACTAGAATTAGATAATTTTTATGTAGTTACTATTAATAACATTTATTGAGTGCCCACTGTGTACCAAGCACTATTTTAAGTCTTTATCTGTATTAATTCGTTTAATCGTATGTCAAGGGAAGAAGCAGCTTCTCAACATCTGAATCAATATTTGGAGCTGAATTTATTATTTGTTAAACAAGGGAGAGCTGTACACCTTTTGGAACAAAACAAAAGTTGTGGTTATGCAGAGTTTTGGAAGATGTGGAGTAGAGGAACTGGTGGGAATTCAGAAGTCAAGTGTTTAGGGGTTGACTGATTTTCACATTTGGAATTGTGGTTCAGGGAGTGAGACTGGGTGATGGACTGACTCTTAGAAGTCAAATAATTACAAAATAAGAAAAGAGAGTAGCAGCAGTAAAATGAATGGGAAGAGAGGAAAGTGAGAGAACCTCATCTACATGTCCTTTGATAACCCAGAGACCATAATCTCTGTTTTGACTAGTTGATCCTATCCACTGGATTCTTCTTTCAGTTCCTACTGTCTCTTCTTTCACCCATGAGTTGGGTTCTTTATTTGCCTCATCCCTAGCAAAGATCCCTGTATCTGCTCAGTTAGGTCCAGTAGTTTGCAATGACGTCTCAGAGGAGGGCAGCATTATCACTGACTGGTAGGCTTCTTTTATTTAAAAGAGGGGCAGGGAGGGAGAAAGAGAAACATCACTCAGTCTGTGCCCTGACTGGGAATCGAACCAGTGACCTTTAGGTTCACAGGCCAGCATTGAATCCACTGAGCCACACCAACCATGGACGTGGTTGCAGTTTTAAAAGTAGGGTTATCACATTAGGGCTTGCTCAGAAGCTGATGTTTAAGGAAAGAGTCACAGAAGATCAAAGAAGCCAAAGTGGTGAGAGCTTAGAGGACAGTAACAAGATATGAGGTTCGAGGTCCAAGAGATAAAGGGTAAAGGGCTTCCTTTAGGGCCTTTGAGGTCATCATAAGGACTTGGATTTTTGGTTTAATGAGCTAACTGGCCATTTGGTAGTTTAAGTAGAATAGTCACCATGTGATATGGCTTATCTTTTCAAAGGAACATAGGAACTACTGTCTTGAGAGCAGTCTACATGGCATGCAGGGTGCGGATGGGGACTGGGAGGTTAGTTGGGAGGCTGCTCCACTAAACTAAGCATCTGATGGTGTCAGGGAAGAGGGTAGTGAAAAGCAGTCATATTCTGGCAACATGGATGATTCCTTCAGTTGAAAGACTTTATTTTTAACCACTATAACTCTAGCAGTTAGACTGGAAGTCCTGGGAATGCATCCCCCAAAATCACAGCTTGACCTACTATACAATCTCCAGAGGGTCCTTTCTAATTTGGGAAATGCAGGGGGAGGAAGAGTCATGTGATCACATCTGGCAGTAGAAATAAAACATATCTATCAAGAAAAGAGGAATAATCTATACCCAATTATTATAGTATTTTCTTCTAGATATGATTTATGGGCATTTCTTTAATTGATTGCTGTGGACACAGAGATGATTTTAATTCCAATTTCACTGCTCTTCTGGTTGAAAGTGGGTGTTTGACATTTTTTACTCTGTGTGTGAGAGAGAGAGTCAGGGAGAGAGAGAGAGAGAAACAGAGAGAGAGTCTGATCTGAGAGGGCTACAGAGCAGCTGCTATTCCCTGGGCAATAAAACCCTGAAATCCTGCTAATGAGGGAAAAAAAAAAAAACCCTAACTTTTTTTGGGCGATTAGTAATAGCACTGCCTACTGACATAACCAGAGTTCCCTGAATAATTGCCCTCTTTTCCAGTTTATTTTTAGGACCTAAAAATTGGGGGGAGGAAAGTGCCTTTAGGTGTAGAGCATTTCTGTCTAAAAGTGCAATTCCATTGCTTCAGCATTTCATCCTAAACCATGTTAAATACATCCTTTCAAGTGGAAGATAAGTGATAGTGAAGGCTGGCACTAAAATTCAACATTGGAGCTCTGGATGGTTTACCCTCCAGTGTGAGGATAATAGATGGTGCGCTTGCAGCAGATTCCATCTTTCCCAAGTTGGGGAATGTTCCTGTGATATGTTCATCTTCCTCCGAGGACACCATCTGAGTTTGCCAGCAACAGAGTTAAAGGATTTATGAACCACAGAATTTTATCAAAATGTTTAACGTTGAGGAGAATGTGGACTCAAAGCATAATAAATGGTAATACTGATAGAGCCCTCAGTAAGTATAAAAATATTTGAAATACAGTTAGACCATTAGCATATTTAAGGTAGTTTTACAAAGTATAAGCAAGGTACTGTGCTAGATGCAGTGCTGAAAAATACTTAAAAAAATTGTTTCTGTAATTTCCACAACTAAGTGAACATGAACATTGTAAGGATGAGGAAGATACCAATCAGAGAAAGAAAAAATACACAAAGCTTATATCATATATTGGTTGAGTGTCTGGAGTAAGTGGCCAACATTATTTTATTCTCGGATATAAATCTCCATGCTGACTTCTTTCACCCTAAAGGCCTCCTGCTCCGTCCTTCTGCCTCTGCCCAAACTGCGAGTGTGAGAAGTTTAAAGGCCTTAAATGCAGGTGTGCACAATCATGCTGCATATTTTCCTTCATTCCCTTCCAGTGGGAAATGGCTGAGGAGATTTAAGGAGGGGCTCTCGGGGACAAAGCACTGTCTATAGTAGAGAGGGCCAGATAAAGGTGAGCTTAAAAAGCTAAAGTTAAGAAAAGCGACATTTCGATAATGTTTTTTCTTCTTTAGGGGTAACTTACTAAAAGGAAACGTATGGCAATCCTTGAAAAATTACAAGAGGGTGTGTTCATGAAATAAACACAGACCTTTTGTACATGTGATTTTGCAAGGTGTTTGCAAGAGTGAATACAAGAGGTGGGATTTACAGTCTTTGAGCTCCACCATACTCCCTGATGCCAAACAAGACGTTGCAGGAATGGAACATAGAAGTTTCTTTCCCTGACTCCACTGTTGGGCACCATAGAAGAAACTCAGCTTCAATGCTACAAATGTATTGGGTTGGCCAAAAAGTCAGCATGGTCTTTCCGTTAAATAAAAGGCATGTTTTTCATTTTTACCAATAACTTTATTGATTTGGATAGTTTGAGTATGTTGGTTATCTCCTGTGTGGTATAACATTGATTGTTCTCCATTAATGTCTTGATTTGATCTCTGTCAACTTCAACTGGTCTACTGGACTGTGGAGCATCGTCCAGCTAGAAATCTCCAGCGTGAAACTTTGCAAACCACATTTGACATGTTCGATCAGTCACAGCGCCTTGTCCTTGCACTGCACAAATCTTTTCTTTTTGTTTCAGTTGTGTTTTAACCTTTCCTGAAGTAATAAACCATAATATGCCAAAAACGTTGCATATTTTCTTCCATCTTCAATATTAAAATGGCTACACTAAAACTCACCAACTTGGATAAGTTTTTTAAAATGCATGCTGATATGACAGATGTCACAATACTGTCTAACAAATTGTTTCAAATGAAATTAAAGACAACCAAGTGCTACTAGAGCCATCTTAAGGAAAAAAAAAACAAATGAAGGTTTTGGCCAACCCAGTGTTAAAATAAAGCCTGCCATTTGAAGCTGGGATGGTGATTCATTTTTTTATCCTGTGTTTTGCTGTGGTCTAATTAGATTATCTCTCAAACACAGTTTGTTTGTGTACTTCCAGGAGATACTGGTCAACAAGAGATGGTTCCAGCTAAGAAGAGCGCTCTTCTCATGGATGGGGTCATACTGAACGGTCCCACAGCAGACAGAAAAGCAAGAGAGAAATTCGTTGAAGAGGCCTGTAGGCTGATCATGGAAGAGGTGGTTTTGAAGGCTACAGATGTCAATGAGAAGGTAACAGAAAAAAGCCTGTAAGAAACCCCAGGAATGGGAAAGACAGATTTTCTGTGTTTTTGTGTTTTTGTCTTCTTTTCCCCAAATCTGGATGGCTAGATGTAAGGGAAATGGGAAGCACACACTTTAATATCCTGTGCACCTTTGTTTCAGGGCGCTGCCCAGATACTAATGCTTGCACTTGTTCCTGCCCCCTCCCCACCAGCACTCCCATATCTGCTTTCCTGGAAGGGCTAACTCCTAACTCTTAACAGCCATTATTAGAGGGGAGATTGGCCAGGACTGCAGAACTTATGCATCTAAGTCCATGAAGCTTTCTGCCCCAGATAATAATATAGACTATAAATAACCTAATGGTCTGATTTATACACTCTCTAAAACATACTATACTCTCCATTTTTTTGGTGCACATTCTTTATGTAGCTAATAAAAACTAAGCAGAAGTTATAAAAGGTGTGAAAATTTTTTAAAATTTATCTGAGGGTCTTTATCAGGAATTTGTCTGAGCTTAGGTTAGAATTCTTAGGTTGTTAAGTCAGACTTCTGACTGTTAGCAATGAATGGTTTTAGGTTTCAAATTGAGGCTCAAAGTCAGATTCAAAATAATACAGGAACTACTAGTAATAACATCTACTCTAAAGAGTACTTAAGATGCACCAGATGTTGTTCTAAGGACTACTCCATATGTATTTGTGTATTTAATCCTTAAAAAGCCCCAAGAGGGAGATACAGTGGCACCTCGGTACTTACCTTGGTACTTGTCGTGAACTCATTACGGAACTCATGATGAGTGCCGAAACTTATGAGTACCAAATGATGAAGGATCCTCCCTTGCGGGGTGGCGTTGTGACTCATACGAATTCTAGCAGGTGTGATGGGAGGTGAGCAAGCGCTGAGTGCTGATACATTTTTTTCTTGTCAAAATGTGACAAGTACAGGGTTGGGTGAGTTTTGAAGCCGATGAGTACCGAGGTATGACTGTTCTGTTTATTAACTCCAGTTTAGAGATGAGGAAAAAAGTGAGGCACAAAGAGGTCAAGTACTTTGCCCAAGATCACATGCTAGTGAGCATCAGAGCTGGTCCTAAAATCCAGGCGGTCTGGCCTCAGAGTCCTTGCCTTTACCTACTCTGTATGTCTCTTAAAATCCCTAAATTATCCTTTCTCACATTGATCACCTTTTACGTTGGAATGGATCACCAACAAGTGGATCAACAGACAGGAGAGACTTTTATACCAATTCTATGAGAAATAAATGTCATTTTAGAAAACATTTTAAATGTGAAGTGGAATTTATTCTGAATTTTTGATCACATGCATTTGGAAAAACTAATATAAAAATAGATTGAAATGACCAGTGAACTTTGAATAGTCATGGTTCAAGGCAAAAATCACAGATATTTTTTATTATATATTTATAATTGCCTATCTTCTCGTCTTATCAGTACTTGTGAAATATTTTGCATCTGCTTCACTTTGGCGCACACTGCCCTTCTGATAAGATTTTTTTTTTAAATTGGCCTTTACTCAGTCATTAAATATTAACTGAGTATTAGCTATGGGTATGGCATTATATTTGGCCCAGGGGGATATAAAGAAAAATAAGATAAAGGCTCAGCTTTGAACTGAACTTATAACCTAATTAGAAGAGTAAGTTTTCATTTGAAAAGGGAATAGGGGGGTCCCAGTAAGAATGTGATAAATGCTGGGTGACTGGGGCTGACTTTGGGGATTTCACAGAGGAGTGGGCACTTTGAGCTTTGATATGGAATGTCAAGGTTAAGTGAGATTTTGATGGGCAGAGAGAAGTCAGCCTCTGTGTTGAAGAAAGCAGGAAGATAAATATGGAAAGAGAGCTGTGAGAGAACAAGATACATTTAATGTAGTAAGGGGATCTCTTGGCCTAGAAAGAAGTGTTTGCATAAGGAACCAATGGGAGATGAAATGAGAAAGGGAGGCTTATGATCCTAAGTTACCAATTAAAGGACCACGGGTCAATCACAGTAAAGTAGGTGTGTAGGTTATCCATGTGAATGTGGATGGAAATCCGAAGGGGGGAGGGGTGAAGCTTTTATGCTACAACTTAGCCCACTTTGTCAGACATCCAACAGGGTGCCATTGAAGGTGAGGGGGCGGGTGTCAGTAAAGGGTAAACAAAGGGTCAAATACGTGGTGACGGAAGAAGATTTGACTTTGGGTGATGCACACGGTGCAGTGTGTCATAGGATTGTGCACTTGAAACCTTTATAATTTTATTAACCAGTGTCACTCTCATACATTTAATTTAAAAATTAAAAATTAAGGTGACCTCCTTATACATCTCCACACTTCATGAGATGATTACTTCTAGGGCCCTCTGTGGTAGAAAAGCTTTCTCAGTGCCTTTAAAGAAAACTATTATAATTTACATTCAGTAAAATTTGCTCTTTTTGGTGTACTGCTTATGATTTTTGAGAAGTCACATAACTGTCACCACAATCAAGATATACAATAGAACAGTTCCAGCACCGCCCCCCAAATTTCCCTGCGCCCCTCTGCAGTCAAACCCTCCCCTCCACTCTAGACCCTGGCAGCCATTGATCTATTTTCTATCCCTGCAGTTTTTGTCTCTTCCAGAATGTCCGATAGATGGAATCATATCACAACTAGCACTTTGATTCTTGCTAGTTTCCCTTAGCAAAATGTGTTTGAGATTCACTCATGTTGTGTGAATCAGTAGTTATTCCTTTTCATTGTTTCAGTTACCTTTGATTTCCCTCTGCCTATTGTAGTCCTAACATCAGAGCTTAATTTCATACCTCTCGGACAACTTGGTGTTTCCTCCTGTTTCCCCCACCCTCCCACCGCTTAGTCTTCTTGCTTCTTGACTGCTCCCCTGTCTCCCTCCTTCCTTCCACAGCCACACTCTGCAAAAACCGTCTCTGTCCCCCTCTCCCTCCCCCCGTTTCCTCACTTCCTACATCCGTACTTCACAGCAGTCTGGCCTCCACTCCTGCCTCTAAGTCAAACTGCTCTTGCCAAGAACACCTCCTTGTCGATAACTCAGCACTTCTCAGTCTTTATCTAATTTGGCTTCTCACTAGGGTTTGACAGCGAGGAGAATTTTTGTCCTTAATAGCACGGACCTCTTCTAGGATTCTCCCTGCCTCTTCAGCGTGCCCTCTACCTCATGTGTGAGCTCCTCTCCCTTTGCCCATTTCTTAGGCGTTGGTATTGCCCAGGTGAGACCCTGCGTGTTTTCTTCTTTGCAGTAGGTTCTCTCTAAGCCGTGTCAACTGTGTTAGATTATCGAAGTGTATGCCTGAACCTCTCTCCCTCATCTTTCACAGGAACTACAGACCAATGGCCGCACCACTTTTGGAGGTCCTGGTAATCCTTAGGCTTAATGTCCTCAAAACTCATCATTCTCAACCCACCCAGAACCACCATCAACGCATGCATGCAAGCAGACACCTCAGGATGATGCTTAGTCATTTCTTTCCCCCATTCTACTGTGAAATTGATTTCCAAATTCTATTGATTCTGTATTTTAAATATCTCTAGAAATACTTCATTCATATAGTATCTGTTCTCATCCAGCCTACCAATCATCTCTTGACTGATTTATTACATTAAACTTTATTTCCAATTTTACCTGGAATCTCCATATAACAATGAAAGCTATTGTCCAAAACACAAATATGATTATATCATTCCCCTGTTCAAAACATTCCAATGGCTTCCCTAGTGCCAAGTTCGAACTCTGCAACCTGCCACATAACGCCTGTCGTGAAATGAGTCTTGCTTATTTCTTTATGCCTTGATTCATTCACTTATGCATTCATTCATCACAGCTTTACTGAACATCCCCTTAGGTGGCAGGCTCTGTGTTAGTTATTTGGGACCAGCAAGAAAACAGACCAATGTCTCTGCTCTCGTTGAGACTATGTAGGACAAAATAAATGTTGGAAGGTGTTAAGTGCTAATGGAGAATGAAAAGCAGAAAAGTTAGGGGAGGTTGACAGGGATGGGGTAATGGGCAGCTTGTGGTTTTCAATAAGGGAATCAGGTCTGCTGTCACAGAGAAGGTGACATTTGAGGAGAACGGTGAAGGCAGTGAGGAAGTCAGCTATAAGGATATTTGGAGGAGGAGCATCCCTGGGGGAGGGCACAGCCGGTGCAAAGACATTAAGGTGGGAGTGTGCCTGGTGCGTTTAAGAGCAGCAAGGAGGCCAGAGTGGTGGAACAGAGTCGTCCAGGGGGGACGTAGTGCTAGAAGAGGATAGAAAGGAAACACTGCGGGGGGCGGGGGAAGCGGACTGTACAGGAACATTTTAGGTCATTGTGTGGAGTTTGGCTTTACTTTGAAGAATATGGGGACCCATTGGAAATATTTGAGCAGAGAAATGAGCCTGCTAGGTTGATAGTAGACTATCAGGCAAGGATGCTATTCCAACCTTAATTCTTGTCTCTTCCTCAAACTGCATCTTCTGGCCACATTAAACTTATTCCTTCTTCCCTTGTGCCATGAGCTCCTCTATAGTATTTCAGCCTTTGTTACTTCTGTTACTTCCACCTAGAAGGTCCCTTGCATTGCCCCATCCCCTAATCTTTGCTTGTGTCACTCTACTCTTCTTTTATGAAACAAACTAAATATCAGTTCCTCCAGGAGATCTTTGGCCTTTCAAATCTAAGGTAAGGCCCCTCGTTTGTTTCAGTGGCGTCTGCGTTACTGTTAGAACTATTTTCATGCTCAACTCTGGTGGCACATTTAAATCTCTGTCTTGCCCACTTGTCTGGAAACTTCTAACACTTGTTCAATACGTGGCTCTCATGGGTGCTCAATGAGCTGTTCCATTGCTAACCCTCCAGGTTTGTGAATGGCAGCCTCCTGAACAACTGAAACAACTTCTTGATTTGGAGGTGAGAGACACGGGGGAGCCACACCACAGGCTGTTGGAACTCTGCCGGGATGTCATACGCTACAGTGTCAAAACCAGTACGGATTTGCTATTTCCTTGATCTATACCTCTAACAAGTTCTTACATGTTTGTTCTCCAGCATGTATTTACCTTGTGGAAAAGCTGAGTAGGATAGTGTTTATGGGATGAGAAAGCTGGATCAAAATGAGGTGGTTCTGATATTTTTTAAATGGTCCCTAAATCCTTATCACAGATTTATTGTAGAGGCCAAAAATAAAGTGATAGCAAGACTGTTGGTGTTAGTGGTCACATATAAATACTATTTGCTCCTTGGCAATCCTTATCATCCATTTGTAATCAAGGCCATATATCATTACTGCCACTTATTGTTTCTTATGTTGGTCCAAACTGGCAAGTGATATTTTGATTATGGAATTTGTAAGGGATTTTCAATCTTACTGGCCACAGAATATGCAAAAAATGTTCAACAGTATGTCTTTAATATAAATAGGAATAGATTTATTTGGAAGGTATTTGTTAACTTTGGGCAGGTGGTAGTTAACAAATTATTTTATCAACTCCAGTAGGATGAAAAAAAAACATTTATGAAGGTATAAAATGAATACCGTACATAGTACGTTTATGCTGCGATTGCTTCGCAATAAAGTTAACAACTGTGATCTTTGTAAATGCAGTCACATGACACCAGTTTTGTGCTGAATCTGTTCCAGCATACTGCTAATATATACCCAGGGAGCAGGTTGTAAAAGTAGGAGAATAACTTTCCCAAATATGCATTTCTCAGTGTGATGTAAAGGTAATCTAGTCTTAAGACCATGTAGGCATTATGCTGTGTGAATTCTGACACTGAACAAAATTTAGTGGAAGGAACATAGTAAAATCCTGGCTAAAAATAATTGGTTTATATTCCTTTGGGAAAGTCTAGTGTATGTATCAAAAATCCACTTAGCATTTCAAAGGCAGAGATACATATCTTATTATTATGGTGCATGTCAGAAGTGTAGAATGACATTTATGCAGTAGATTTTTCAGTTTACTGGATATTTTTCATCATGTTACCATGGAAATCAATCATAAATTAACACAGAACTAAAAAAAATCTTATTAAAATTGCTTGTAGTAATGTCTGGCTTCTTTTGCCAGATTAGGGGAAGTTTTCCATGTTTTATTTTTAAAAAGATATTTTCTTTTGATATTTTGTTTTTCATGAACCCCTAGTTGAAAGGAAGCTAAGCTAAAACCAAAAGCTGGTAGTTGTCATGAGAGGTCAGTCACTGAAATGGTTCCCAAATACTCAGAGTTGGAAATAGACATTCTGCATCTTTGTGTTGGTCATGCTGGGCTTCCTATGGTTGAGAATGTCAAGACAGTTAGCCTGGTGTTCAGTGTGAATATTCACACTGTGTAAAACCAAGGACCTTTATGGAACCTTTTATAGGAGGGGAAAAAATAGAACATTGGAACTGAAGTTGTTTGAGTCTTAAAGGCAACTTGCCTTTGCAAAGAGTTGAATTAGAAAGTTTATGTAAGCTGCATAATGAGTCACGTCTTACTCCATCTACATAATGCCAGTTGCAGTATGAAAATGGTCCAATCTGAAAAATAAAAAGGCCACTCACTGCCAGTAGCCTGAAGTGAACCCTGTTGGTGAGTGAAATGCATTCAAATTTAGAGAAGTTAGTATCAGTATTTTTAGAGGCAGCAGGCTTTGATATTTGATACGTGCACAGACAGTGTGCAGATGACCCACACCTGAGGGTTTGGGTGTGGGCAGGGCTGTAGAAAGCAAGGAGCAGAGAAACCGGTGCTCATACATGATTGCTCATATTTTGCTCAGAAACACATTATTGTTCGGTAGAAAGGGCCAGGGGATGGGTCTATTAGCACTTGTGTCCTTTGTGCATGATTAGGTTTAAAATGTTTTTAAAAATTGAGATATAATTTGCATTCATTACAATGGAAAAATCTTAAATTCTCAAATCAGTGAATTTGTACATATGTGTATATAAGTAACCACCACCCAGACAGAGATAAAGACCATTCCTAACACTCTAGAGGCTCAAGACCCTTTGTAATTAGCATCTTCTTCCCAAAGCTACCCAGAATTCTGTCTTCCATCTCCATAGATCAGCTCTGCCTGGTACTGAATGTCATGGAAGTGGAATTGTGCAATATATGCTTTTTTTGTGTCCAGCTCCTTTTATTATCTAAAAGATTTATTTATATTAACTGCTATATGGTATTGATAGTTTTTCTTTTTCATTGCTGTGTAAATAAATATCCTTTAAATTTACAGACCACCCAAGATTTTTCAACCAGTTGTATGCTGGACTTGATTATTACTCCTTGGTGGCTCGATTTATGACAGAAGCATTGAATCCAAGTGTGTAAGTATCGTTATACTGGAACTTTGCACCAAACATGGGCGAGAGATGTTTCTGAAGTAGATGCAATTTTATTTCATGAATCTCTAGGTAATGGTTTCACTTGTGCGGTGTCATCACAGATAATGGCACAGTCTTATGACAGTAGTGGTCCAAGAGCTGTTTGATTTGACAGTGGTACTGTGAGAGGGTAAGGCAGGCGTTTTCTCCACGTAACAGGTGAGAACACTGAGTAAGCCCCGTTGAATTTATTCCGGCATGAAAAACCATGTCCGTGCTAGTGCTGGAATGATGCTTTGAGTAAAAACAAATCTCGACTTCGCCTTCATGAAGCAAAATATCTAGTGACATAGAGAGCTCCATGCAAATTAATCAAAATATGCACACAAAGGAATGTAAAATTGCAAGTCTCGTGTGAAGGAGAGGTGCGTGCTGCTATAAACATAAGCGGCACAGTTTTTCCCAGTTGGGAGCTCTAGGAAGTCTTCTCAGAGGAAGTTATAGCTAAGAGCTGAAGGGCGAGTAAATGTTAGCAAGGTGAGGACAGGAGAGATGGGTTCTAACCGGAAGGGACAGCAGATACAAAGGCCCTGTGGCAGGAGACCACATAGCACATGCTGTGCACTGAAAGGTCAGTGTGGGTGCAGCTGAGAGAACTATGGAGAGTCTAAGGAAAGGTGGGGTAGGAGAGACAGATAGGAGCCAGGCCTCTGGGACCCAGAGGGGCTCGTATGTGAGTTATTCCAAGTACCATGGAAAGCCATTGATGTTTTCTAAATTATTAGGTGCTGTTTTCTGATTAAAAGTGTTGCTGGAAATGTGGGTAGAGGATCCGAGGGGACCAAGTAAGAGGGCGTTACCTTAGTTGGGTGAGTGATGAGAGTAGCTGGGACTTGGATGAACAGTGGTAGAAACAGAGACAAAAATATGGTGTTTAGAAGATAAAACAGGGAGGACTGAACAAGGTATTGGGCCTTGGAAATGAAGAAGTGAAGGAGGTTTATGGGATGACACCTGTATTTCTGGCTTTCAAAGCTTGGTGGGTGGTCACGTCACTGACTGAGAGAAGCAGCATTGGAAGAGGAGATTTCAGGTGTGGCGTGACAAAGGCAAGAGTGAGAACTCAATTTTCAATCATGAGCGTTGAAGTTTGCAGTGGCTTTGACATATCTATGAGTGTGTGCTACGAAGATGAGAGATGTATGGGACTGACATTCTGATACCTATATGAGAAGAATAGATTTAGGAGTTATTGGCGAATGATGGTAATTGAAACAGCGGTCAAGAATGAGCTTCCTCAAGTCAGTGATTCTCCACCCTTTCTGCTCATTAGATTCAACCTGGGAACTTAAAAAAAAATGAAGCCTAGGTCCCAAGCCAGATCAATTCAATCTGATTTTCTGTGGGTGTGTTTAATAAATAATTTTAATAAGAAGGATGGGGATGCTTTAAAAATAAAAACAAAGCAGGAGATGGAGAAGTACAGCTTGTGGGACAGAGTATAGAATGAGGAGAGGGGAGGACTTAGGACTGAGCTTTGAGGACATCTGCTGTTCCACAGTGAGAAGCAAGGAGGAAGGTCAGCCTGCAGTGGGAGAGAAGGAGATGGAGTGGGAAAGCTCGGGGGCCACGGAGGAGGGTGCCTCTAGAGTCACGTGCTGCTGAGTATTTTAACTAAGACAAAGACTAAGGTGTGTCCCCTGGATTAGCGACATGGGTGCCTCTGGTGATTTCGGTTTCTGGTGGAGTGATGCAGGACAATGAATTACAATGTGTGGGAGAGTTACAGTGGTAGATGAGTCAGAAGAGGCAGTAAAATCACACAATTCTGTGAGCCTTTCCCTGTACATCCTGGGCTTTATAATGTCTCATCCGAGTTCTTTTAGCTGAAATCTTTAGAGGTTTTTGAAATATTAAATTGCTGTTCAGTTGAATAATCCACTCAAAATGTGACCGAGCCATGAGATCATTCCATGTTGCCCTCTCCTCCACCTCCAGGCTTATTCCCAGGTGGACAGTTGAGGTAGTTTTCCAAGATAGGTTTAATATTAATTTATTTTTCTTACAAAAACGTGAATGATGATTTCACTTACATTTGTAGACACACATAAACATATTTACTTTTAAAAATATTTTTGATATGAGTAAAGCGGTTTCCTGACACAGTTGAAAAATAGAACTTAGATTGCTTGGGAAATGACACATGGGGGGGTGATACATAGTAGGTGTTTTGTTTTTCTCCTTCCCACAGTTTTCCCTTCCAGATCTTAAAATAATCACATTAAATTCTGTGACAATAAATCTAAATGTATCTGCTTAGTTTACATATTTAGAGTAAGTGTGTGTGTATGTATGTATATATTTAGAGACAATTTAATGCAGGCACTTAATAGTTAAAGGAGGTTATAGATATTTAGTTACCTCAAGTTATTTGAAGAAAGAAGAGACTCAGACCCTACCAACCTGGGTATGGTTACTGCCCCAGGTAGGGTTCCCTGGGTAGTTGCTCTGTATGGAATCTGTGAGCAAGATGTTTATTGAGGAATACCCTTGGAATCAATATGGGTGACAGGAGAGGAAGGAAACAGACATGGTCAGAAATGGGAGTCAAGCTGTCATGTGGGCTCAGTGATGATCAAGGCTGACCCTGTGGAAATCTTTGGAGCTTCAGTGGCCTGGTAGATTGGTCTAGAGTCAGACCCACATGGCCAAGCCTCCAACTAGGTCAATTGTCAGGTGTTGGCCACCACAGGAAAGGGTTTGACTTTAGGAAGGGTGGCTCCCTGCAGCTGAGGAAATTCCTAAAGAGGTTAAATTAGCAATGCTCTCTGACTACCACCCTCCAGCCTGAAGCAACAAGTCCTGCACTGACAGGGGATCTGGGTAGTGCTTTGCAGTAGAAATATCCCATAACAAGACATGTTCCACAGACTACTTCCCATTTGTACAAACACAGGAGTATGGCGGAGGAAGCTCTCATCCAGGATCGATCATTTCCATGTAGAATATCTGGAGCTGATCGTTAGTGTACACAGAAGTAACCTAATAAAACCTGGTTACCATGACAATGGTTTTTCTTTAGCCAGCATCGAAAACATCATCTAAAGAGTGAAATGGTTACTGCTTATGACTAATGCAAAGAATCCAGACGTACTGCTTTCATCTCTCCCAGTGGACTTGAAGCTTTTCTGTAAATTAAGACGGCTGCAGTAGCTTGCATATCCCTAAGGCCACCTCGATTTAAATAACCACCACTAGCCTATCACTGATTGTGTATTTCTCCATTTCCAATGGATACATTTCCAAAGACTCTACCTACACTTCAGCAGCCACTTGGTTTAATAAAACTCTTTGTGCATTTCGTGGGACACCAAAGGGATGGTTTGACTCTAGTCATAGAAGTGAAGTATTTTTTATATCTATCCAGTTATACATATGAGGTGTCCCCAGTGTTTCTGTTAGTGGAAGAAGCGGTTCTGAAGAAAATGATTGAATTTATTGGCTGGAAAGAAGGGGATGGAATATTTAATCCAGGTAAGTACAATTAGTTATTGCCATCTCCCTTCCATTACAAGCATCTGAACATGTATCCATGTGTTAATGAAGAGCAACTCCTTGCAGATCCCCACATTACAAAAAGTTGGAAATTAATATTGCCACTGAGGGAGACTTTAGCTTGTGCCATTTTCCGGAGTGATAATATTTCACATACATGTAAAATAAATGACATAAATGCTAAACAAATGAGTTACCTACAATTTAGGTTTTATACTTAACACAAATGAATGTACCTGCTCTTGGGAATTTGGAAGGGCTATAATAAAGTTTTTAGGTTTTTAGATCAATTTTACCTGTGAAGCTTCCTAAGTCATATTTTATTTATCCTATAATCATTTTTTTTTGGAAGCAGAGATGAGCATGGATTGTCATTTTATTGATCAAGTGACAGAAAAAAAATGAATATGATTAACTACAGAGACTTGGGTACAGAGCTCATAGATTGAAACTTTTAGTTAGGAAAAATTCTGGAGTCAGAGAACAAACAGACCCACACCTCCCGCTTTGCTGAGATGGGAAACGGCAGGAATTAAGAGACCAGGAAGTATGGAGGAGTAATGGGGTAGGTGGTGTGGTGTTGAGATGACTTCCACGGTGATTTGTCATTAGAACAGAGTAGTCACGGCCATTTGGGCTTTCCACTGTAGTCAGCACTTAGGGAGCTGGAACTTCATGCTATAAATATGCCATTTCAATTTTGTCTTTGCAGGTGGCTCAGTGTCCAATATGTATGCCATGAATTTAGCTAGATACAAATATTGTCCAGATATTAAGGAAAAGGGGCTGTCTGGGTTGCCAAGATTAATCCTTTTCACATCTGCAGAGGTAAAAAATTACGTTTGATAGCAGGTATAAATTTTCTGAGCATGCATTATGTAAGAGGGCTTGTTTGTTTGCGGATTCCTGATGTGTTCTTCTCCTCTCTGTGTGTGACTAATATGCCTAAGTATAACATCGTATTTCATCCCAAAGAAATTCTGATGGGTTTGATATTACCCACCCAATTTTGTACATCACCTTTATTTAAAATTTATAGTCTATATATTTTCTTTAGGAAAAGAGAACGTTTTCTTTCAAAGTGCTATCTCTTTCTGTGAACCTCTTCTTCGAATATCTCATTTATTAGGACTCAGATGATCGATACTGATCTCAGCTATGTCATCTACTCACATTTCCTTATAAAATTGATTGCTTTGAATGACTAACACAAGGACTCTTCAAGAAGAAAAGGACATATTCAGTAATAGTGGACATCTCTCTCTTTCCCTCTGTCTTTTTCGTGTACACACACACAGACAATTGGATGTTGCCACAATCTCCTAACTCATTTTACTTAAGTAAGGGGGTCTGGGAGGTGCACTGGATTTGAACCAGGCTGCCTGGATTCATTTCCTATCTTTACTATTTACTATCTGAATGACCTTGGGTAAGTCGATGAACTCCTCTGTGCCTTAGTTTCCTAATTTGCAAAACTGAGCATAGGAGTTGGCCCTAGTAGGCAATACATTATCCCAAAACCGAGTGGCATAGAACCATATATATTATTGCTTATAAGTCTTGGGATAAGCTAAGCAGTACAGTTATGCTTGGTGGACTCCCTTACCTGTCTGGAGTTTGGCTGGCCAATGGCTGATCCAGGAGTGCCTTGCCTTGGATGATTCTGGCGAGTCTTCTCTGCTCCATAGTTTACCCTCCAGCGGGCTGGTCTAGGTGTGTTCTTGTGGCAATGGTGCAGGGAAAAAACAGCATGGAAGCATACTGGGATGCTTGAGTTCTAGGCTCAGAACTGGCACCTTATCATTTCTCCCCCATTTTCTTGGCAAACTAAGTCACGTCTAGGAACCCAGATCCAAGAAATAAGAAAGTGCTCTACCTCTTAAGGAGATTTGCTGCAAAGTCATCTGGCAAAGGGTATGGACACATGGAGCAGTGAACAATTTGGGCCATTGAAGCAACCCAACAGCCACATGAGCTTGTTAGTCACCGATTAGTGGGTTGTTGCAAAGACTGAATGAGTTAATGCACGTAAAGTAGCATCTAGCACATACAAGATGGGCAAAGATATTAGCTGTTATTATTAGGAGGAGACAAATAATCTGGCTATAATCATGTGGACAGAATAGGTGCCACAATTTACATGCCGTCTTACCTGGAAAAGATTATTTTTTCCTTTTCTATTTTTGTATGATTCTAGTGTATGCCTCTGTTCATTCCACTGAAGCTTTTTTCTCACATCCCTGGCAGGAGGAGTGTAACTTCTCTACCTTCTGCAATCATCCTAGGTCTCCTGTCAAACATGTAAGGCCAGTAAAATCTGAAAATTCTCTGTTACTTCCAGCTGAGCTTTCCTGTATCCATTATTTTCCCTCAAGAACGAAAGCTACATAATTATTGTAGAAAGACCAATTGAACACAGAGGTCTACAGTGCAAGAACACCTGACCACCCCCACATTTTCCTCCTTTCCTATCTGGCCTTTACTCTGGTTAGTTCAGTGCTAAGTGCAAAATGGGCACTGAGTGTTGGGAGGTGCCTGGGAAGATCTTCTAGTCTGAGATTCTTTACTCAGCCATCCCAAGGCCCTTCTTCATGAGACATTGTTTCTATAGCAAGAGAAGAATATTTGGGAATATAGTCATCTGGGAAGAATACTTGGTTATTTGGGATTATCCTGGAGTCAAGTTTTCCTCCCTGGATTCCAACTCTTGGTATTTCAGTTCGAGGAACCCTAGCGTATCAGAAATGCAAAGTCCTTCCTGCATTTGAATTCCTGTTTCCTTGCTTAGGTAAGCTGGTTAAGTAGGATCCCTAGTATCAGCTTAGTGCTTTTACCTTGCAAAGGCCTTTTTCCTTCTTCATATGATTTGAAACTTGCTAGAACAATTGCCTTGGAAAGGGGTAAGAAATTCCATAAAAATCTGGAAAATTGGGAGAGGGAATAAATTGAAACCTCATACAGTTATGAAACCAGAACTACGTATTTTTGTTTGTTTGTTTGTTTAGTCTCTGGGGGAGATATGGATGCAAAAAGAGGCAAAACGTATGCCTTGGCTAACAGACCGGCAGAAGGTGAAGCGATAAACCCAAGAACTAGATACATGATTTAGCCTGGTTGGGCTGGCATAGCACCATATCATGGGTGAGGTGGCTTAAACCACAGACATTTATTTCTCACAGTTCTAGAGGCTGGGAAGTCCAAGAACAAGTTGCTGATTCAGGGTCTTGTGAAAGCCCACTTCCTGACCTGTAGACCACTGTGTGCTTGCATGGCCTTTCCTCTGTCCGTGCTTGTGGACAGAATAAAATCTCTGTCTTCCTCTTCTTATAAGGACACTGATCTTGTGAGAATCTCACCATCAGGACCTAATCTAAACCAGTACCATCACACTGGGGTCTAGGGATAACAAACATAAACTTTGACATACTAATGTGAATTCTGCAGAAAAATGCCATAACTTCAAACACACTAGAGCCTTGACTACATATTTTCACCACACCCCTCCAGACTCCACTGTGTAGCTCGTTCCTTTCCCTGTACTGCCAAAGAGACTCCGGTCACAGTATTTGCATTATTTTAATCCATATTTTATGACCACCTTCACCATTTGTTGCAACAGATCAATTCATTATTTAGTTAAAAATAAAGAATTGAAGAAGGCCATGTTCCCTAAATGGTTTTGAATCCTAATATTATCTTTTTGCCTTTCCTTCCTGGTTTTCTTTTAGGTGTTGGCACGTGGTCACGTGGTCATTTTCTTGTGTTGCTCATTAGGTGGTCTTACTTTTCCGGTTTTTATTCTGCCCCAGATTGACCAGGATAATTACTTCATCTCTGCCTTGGACTATCAAATGCAGAATATATGTACCCACCCACCGCTTAAGGCTGTTTTCATATTTCAGGTTCTGACTGTAATTCATGACAAAGACCCCTATACTGTCAACATATCTAAAGTAGCCTCTCCAGGCTAAACAGGAGCTAAAGAGAAGGAGATTTGAGGGGAAAATTAATAAAAATAATAATATATGGCTTGATTAACAGTTACCTATGAATTCCCTGAATTTACAGAAATCCTACGTTTGTAATTCACATCATTTGGGGAATCAACATGAAGTAGTATTCATTTGCCACTAAATAGTGAGAGGAAAAAAGAAACTCTTTTTGTTCCCAGGCCAGCGATCAACTGTGCTACCTCCCCTCTAGCCCACTGTAGGCTGGGGTGAGACAAGTGAGATGCTAGGGCACATGTGCCACCTTAGATTTTGCACCTGAGGTACCTCGTTCACTCACCCTATTCCTGGCCCTGCTCTCTGGGCAAGACTGACCTGGGTTTGGATGTTATTGCAGGTGTTCTTCACAGGCAAGCAGGTGCTTTTAGGATGCCATGCCTAGCACAGAGTAGTCCACCCGGGTGACGGCTCAGCGGCTTGAGGAATTGAACCAGCTGTGTGCTCTTGGAGAAGTACTGTTTTTCTTCATTCCCTAACATAGAATATGCACATACCCTGCTCTCCACACCACCCAGAGCCAATTTGAGCATTGAACTAAGCAACACTAGAAAGAGTCTAAGCACCTGGAACACCATCTACAGGAGGGGGAAGCAGTGCTTCATTGAGAAATCCAAGGTCACAGAAAAAAATCCTTGCTAGAACCAGAAGGGAAAACTTGAGTGCAATCTGTCTTTCATGTGGGCACTTGCTGTTTTAACTTTGTAGAAATGAGGACCTGCTGAGATTTTTACGTCTTCTGTAGACAAATGAACCCAGGGGGAGATTGGGATTGGATCTTCGGACAGCTGACTTATCTTCTGCCAGTGATGGGGGCCGCCAGGGTTTGTTTCAACATGCGTCTGTTACTTCTGAACTCCAGCCTTCTAGGGTTTCCTTTCCCCGAAACTACTCAGCATGTCTGAAGCATTGCCCTCTTTTTTTTTTTCTTTTTCCCCTTCGGGGGCTCTTTTCTTCCTCTGATGCTTTCAGATGTTCAGACTTCAGTTTTGCAGACTGTTTTTAATCTGTTCCTGTGCATTTGAGACTGACATTTGCCCTCAGGTACCCAAAGATAACTCCACTGAAGCTATTCTTATTCTGATCGTCAGTGTTTTATGTATCAGGCCCATTGGTTGGAGATATTCTGCTATTTCTAAGGGCAAAGCGATGTGACTTTTCTTATTGGCAGTTGCAGTGAGTAGGTTACTGTTTATTATTATGAAATCCACAGCTGTTTGGTTGCTTGAGCCCGGATCTCTGGTGAGAAGGAACTGGCCTTAGCTTTGTTACCTTAGCTATGGTGGGCTGACATGGCAAGGAGCGAATTAACTACATTTTTGTGTACATTGTCACCCCTCAATATGCATGTGTTCTTGCAACAACCAGAAACGAATGCCTCCTCCAGGCATTTTGGATGGGTTCTATTTGATATTCGGAAATTAATTATTTGAGATGCCTTCATTTTTCCTGATGGTGTTATGTCCGCATTTATTTTTACAGAGTTAAAAAAAAAGGAGATAGCTTCCAATAACCTCTCTTGACAAAAGAAGAAAAAAAATTACCACATTTGAGGGAATATATCAAGTTAAGTGTGAAGGCATGACCACTCTGTTAATGTATTCATACCTACGAATTAAATTACTAAGGTTTTTTTGGTACAATAATGTCCTTTAGCACCTTCATTTTTCTGGCATGAAAAAGAATTAATTGACCACCTGCCCACATTAATGTATAAAGACTGACATCTCCAATGTTGGAATGCTAATTATTTTATAGACTCTATGAAGTAGGGCAAAAAGGCCCAACAATCTAAAGCATATACTACTTTTTCCAATAAGAAATAGATGAGACCTCATTCCAGAGCCGTTAGCCTCATTTGTGCCAGGGCTGCACAACGTAATGTATCTATAAATTGCTATTACTTTTGTTATGATTTTCAGCCACATTCCTGTGTGTTTAATTTCAGTCTTACATTCCATATTAAACCAGATCAATCAAGTGTCAAACCAGCATTTATAACCCATTGTTTGCTTTTGAAAATAATGAAATTATCCTGTGATTTGTGATTATAACTTTTGAGAGTCTTGCTCACTCCAGAGAGGGTTTTACTGAGTCTTATTAGTAGCATGAAGAGGAAGTTTCCTCAATGGAATTGAAAACAACAGCCTCCACCACCAAGTTTGTGCCCTATGCCAGGCTCTGTGCTAAGCCTTTTACATATATTAACCCACTTTTTTTTATACTCACCAAAGGCCATGCTCATTGACTTGAGAGAGAGGAAGGGAGGGAGGGAGAGACCAATGTGAGAGAGAAACACTGATCGCTGCTTCTCGCATGCGCCCCAACCAGTGGGCAAACCTGCAACCCAGGCATGTGCTCTGACTGGGAATCGAACCTGCAACCTTTTGGTCTATGGGACAACACTCCAGCCAACTAAACCACATGGGCCAGGGCCATATATTTATGCATTCAATTCTGTGACAGAGAAGGCATAGGCATTGACATTCCCACTTTGTAGATTAGCAAAGTGAGGATTAGAGAGTGTACATTATTTGTTCAGTTTTCCATAGCTGTCATAGGGAAAACTTGGAATTAAATCCTGTTTTTCCTGACTCCAACCAAAGTCAGTGTTCTCAACTACTCTGCTAAGGAGCTCAGCTAAATTATGTTTTTCTTCTGTGCAATAATGTTTTAAAGATCGTGCTCAGCCATATAACTTGTATTCATTTAGATAATAAGCACTGGCTTTCCTGCTGCGTATTCATGTCTCTTTCTCCCCCCTTGTCCCTTTTAATTTAGTGTCACTATTCCATGAAGAAGGCGGCCTCCTTTCTTGGGATTGGTACTGAGAATATTTGCTTTGTGGAAACAGATGGAAGGTAATGGGGACAGGATCCGGAAGCCTGGTGGGCGGAGGGGGAAATTCATACTTTAAAAAAAGCAGTACCAAATCGTGCTCACTGCTAAACATAACTGAAAGTCTCATATCTATGTCTCCTAGAGGTAAAATGATACCTGAGGAACTGGAGAAGCAAATCTGGCAAGCCAGAAAAAAGGTGAGAGGGGAGAAAGAAAAAAGAAGGAAAGAAAAGGTATGCATGTCTCTGGGTGTGAGGGAGAGATTGCCAGCGGGGAGTGTAAGCAGTCAGACCCATTTCTGCATGTGGGACAGAGAAGAGAGCATGCTAGACTCAAAATAGGGTAACTTCTGTACAGGTGCTGTTTCCAGGGGCTCTTCATGTTCTGTGGAGCTTAGATGTTCTCATCCTAGGTGGCGAGAGCCTATGAAAACCCTGACATCGCCATATTCAGGATTCTTGCCTAGAATTATCCTTAAAAGGCAAAACCAGCCTCTCCAGCAGGGCCCCTGCAACCACATTCCTACAAAACTTTGACTCTGAGAATTCGGCAGGTCAAACTCATTCTCTCTGGTCGCATTCAGAATGCTTCCTGACTTCTTGATCAACCCTCTCCTCCCAGGTCGCTTCTACCAAAAGCCCATTCATAACCGTTATCCTGTCCTTGATCTGGGTCTAGTATTTCAGCTCTGGCAGAATATTCTCTCTTTCTTAGCTGCCAGGATGTATTAAACCGACATGTCTGCTGCTGGGGAAAGCAAGGCACGGCCATGGCCACCTGCTACACTCTCGCTAGGGCTGGCCCCAACACCTGCTTTTTAGGTGTGTCTCTGTCTTGGTGGCAGCCATCTGACTTCTTGGACCAAAAACCTGCTGGCTTAGGTGTACCTACTTCTTCACTGCTTGGCTCCCATCCCACCACAGTCTTCATTGCTCAAGGAGCTTCAGACTGTTTTCCCACAACTTTCCAACAGGTAGCCACAAAGTCAGGTGTGACTGCTGAAGAATGAAAAGCCCAGCTTCTGAGCTGTGATTAACTCTCTCTCCCTTCATAGGATTTCATACTCTAAGAAAAGATGGGTTATTTTATTTTTATTTTTTTAAGTTTTGATATTATATTTCTGTTACTTTACTATCTATATTTTAATTTTTTAAATAAAAGAGCATCCTAGATTATTGTATTTGGTTTAACATTTTTTGCTTACAATTTTTGCCTTTATTGTGGATGTATTGGCCTCAGGTGTGTCCTTAGATCTATATTTGCCTGTTTTTTTTTAACATTCCAATGACAAGTGGATTTGAAGTTGTCTGGTGGTAGAGATTATCAGATCTCTTTGACTTGGGTACAATTCTAGATTACCACCTGTTTGTTCTGCTGTGAACTGCAGATACCAAATTATAGTTTTCTCTTTTTTAAAATCTAGTTTTATCTTTTTCTACAGAAGTTGCTATCAAAAAGAACTTTCTTAATGCCATTAATACTTGTTGGTGGGGAATATCGATTGTGCTTTTTGTATGGTTTATATGAGTCACTCATTTATTCCTCTCCCCCTTCCTCTCTCTCTTTTTTAGTTTCCTTCCTTCCTCCCTCCCTCCCTTCCTTCCTTCCTTCCTTTCTTCCTTCCTTCCTTCCTTCCTTCCTTCCTTCCTTCCTTCCTTCCTCCCTTGAATTTGGAAATTTTAATTATGAAAAATTTCAAGTAAATATAAAGCTAACATAATGAGCATTCATATACCCATTATTTAATTGCAAAAGTCATTAGCTCTTGCTCCGTTCTGTTTCATCTATACCTGTCCCCTCCTGCCACCACTTGATTAGTCTGCAGCAAATCCCACATATCATGTCACTTGATGTAGAAGCATTTCAGTATATATGCAAAAGAGATACAGTCTCTCTTTTTTAGTAATTAATACCATTATAAGAAATGATTTCTTAATATCATCAAATATCCACTCTTTTAGAATTTCTCCCATTCCCTTTTTAAAAATCACTTGTTTGTTTGTTTGAAGAAGGATTCATAAAAGATCTATGTGTTGCACTGGTTGATTCATCATACAAATCTTGTCTAATTTATAGCTTCTCCTCCTCTTTTTTTTTAACTCCTGCAATTGATCTGTTGAAGAAACCCAACCATTTATCCTGGTAGTTTTCCACATTATGCATTTGTAGATGACATCACGAATTTGAGACTCTGAGTGCTTCCCTCCTCTGTGCTACCCATCTGTTCTCTATATTTCTTGCAATTTGGCAGTTAGATCTTGAGACTGGGTAAAATTCAGATGGAATTTTTGCAAGGAATTATTCATGGGCAAATTTTGCCCTTCCATCAGCAGACGTCTTGGGTCTCCTTCTGTGGTACCATGGATTGGTGGGTTCTGGGATAGCCAGGTCACCCGTGACAGAGCCCTGCACCAGCCTCTCACCTCCTGGGGTGTGCTGCCCGGATGTTCGTCATGTAGACCCAGTGTTTCATTAGGTGATGTTCTCATTTATTCTCTGATCCCTCATGCATTGATTGGCAGGCATGCTACTCTAAAGAAAAAGGCCCCATCCCCCCTGTTTGGTTTCCCTAAGGAAACAGTTTTCACAGGTGAAGCAGCGCTGCTTTCCCCTTATTTACTAATTTTCAGGATAGTGATTAGTTGCCTAGCATCCCCTAAAGAGAATCAAATCTATTTTTTCTTTTTGCTTAGTATCATTAAGAACTCATGTTCTAGCGTATTTGATGGGTTTTATTTTATCCCACTGCAGTCATTATTATTTTCATTATGTAAATGTTGGTTTATTTTAACAAATAAAGTACATGAAACTGGCGTATTCTGAAGTTGAGAACCTGTAAAGAGAAGTTTTTGAAAAGCAAAATTGCTTTAGGCACATTTAAAAATAGGGCAATGGGGTGAGTCTTTTGGCATGCCTCCTCAGTTTTCTTTCAAGTCAGTTAAAACTGGAGCCTGGATTCACCAAGGACAAACCTCGCACCCGTTCTGAAATAATGATACCTGGTGAACTAGTTTATTTTTCCCAGTACCTCCAGACCTGGTTGCTGTGTTTCTAGCTTTTAACTTGGATTGCTTCAGATGTAGGAAATGGCGAATCCACTTTTTTTCTGCTGGGATTCAATTCCCTGGCCAGCCACAATCCATTAAAAATCTGTTGAGCAGCGACCTTTACTTGATGGTGAAAACCACAGAGGCATCAGAGGTTCTGAAGTGCTTATGAAGAGATAAAACTAGTATAACCACTGGATATTTGAGAGAATTTTTGAGTGTGACTTTTGAAATGACAAACGTCCTCAGGGAAGACTGCTTATTGTTAGCACACCATCAATTCTGTTTCCACTGAATTTTCTTATTAATCGCATGAGATGTGCGAAAGGAAAAATCTGGAAGGTTAAATCCAGACTGCAAAAATTTAATTTCAGGACTGATATTTATAGCTAGACTGTTTTTTTGAAAAGGTGAGAAAGTCATTAATAAGTTATAATAGCTTGCAAAGGTGTTTTCTCACCACTGTCAGGGTGTCATATAGTTTATGAGGAAAAACTCAACCGCTAAAGTCACCTTAAATGGTTTTAGTAAATTACTCTTCCTATTGCTTTTAATGATTGATATAAATCTGGTCCCATTTCCTTTAGGTCACTGACATGATAAAGATATGATCTGTTGGGAGTTGAGTGCAGAAAATAATTCTCAAAGCCCATGGCTCCCTGGGACTCTGTCACCTACTGGCCCCACTCTAAGATGCTTAGGTGGCCTAGATTACAAGTGTCACACCCCTCTGCCTGAGTGGCACATGGATTTACGGTGTACCATCAGTTTGATTCTGACGCATCTCAATTTTGAGAGGTGGACCTAGTGCCCTAGCTCTGCCCTTCTTTCCCGTGAGAGGTGATATTTCTGTCAATGGTCAGCGAAATTGGAGTGAGCCTGGTTCAAACGATACAACCACTTACAGTAAAATGGGACATGCACGTATTTTGTAAGAACAACTGCACTTCCAGATAAAACCGAGGGAAAAAAATGGCTCCATCCTAAACGGAGGTAAAAATGAATTTAATGGGCAGTAAACGTTCTTGTCACTTATTCCTTAGGTGCTCTGGAATCTTTGACCTGTTGTTGCTTCCCCTCTCCCCTCCACCACCTTTGTCTGCAACTTCTCCCTCCGAGGCACTTTCAAACCCCAGCAACACATCTCTGCTGGCATGCTTGGATGGATCTATCAGAAACAGCCTCTTGGAGTCCCCTCTACCTCGTTGCCAGGAATTCCCTGATGGGGCCAAGGGTGCTGGCTAGCTTGGCTGGAATTACATTCATGTCTGCACGTGTCCTCCATGCCCCCTTTTCCCCCCGTTTCCCTCTGGCACCTGTTCACTCTGCAAGATGCAGCCGTCGGCTATATGAGGAATAACCACGGAAGGAGTCACGCAGGCTCTCTCTACTAGTGCATCGTAACAAACCTCTGCTGAGCACCTGTTTTAGAGAATGTATCCCAGTGAGGTTACCTTATCTCTGATGCCAGATTTGTACCTGAGCACATTCTTTGTTTTGTAACTGTGCTTACTTCACAGGGAGACAAACACACAGGCCTGCATGGTTTGTCCCTGGAGCTGCTTTTCTCCTAAACATTCCTTTTTATGTTGGAGAAGGGTAACAGCGTTGGTACTCTGGAGGCCCAATGACTCTCCCCAAGAAGAAGTTAGGAATCACACAGAATGCCAGTTCACTGATGCGGATGAGGTTACTTACTTTCTATCTGGGAAAGCTAAGAACAGAAAATGCTATAGAAAGAAAAGCAGACTAAAAACATTGAGTTGGGACAAAGGACTACTATTGTCATAATGTTTTCTTAGTTTCCCTAACCTATTTATAATATGAGGCTATATAGTAGAAAAGCTTAGAAACATTCACTGAATTAATGATTATCTCCAAAGAAACCAAATAAATATCTGGACATAGCACAACCTTTATCATTTACCAACCTATTACAGGACATATTTGAGGTGATGATGACAATTCTTATGTGTGGGTCCTTCTCACAGGGAGCAGCACCCTTTCTCGTCTGTGCCACCTCGGGGACCACCGTGTTGGGCGCGTTCGACCCTCTGGATGAAATAGCCAACGTCTGCGAGAAGCATGACCTCTGGCTCCATGTGGACGTAAGTTTGTCTGTGTGTGCACGTCCGTTCAACTTTCTGGCCTTGCGATCCTCAGAAACCAGATGTGAAGTCCCCGGTGACTTTCATGTACATTTCTAATCAGGGGAAATAAAAACGTCTTTTTGGGTAAGGTGTAAAGAAGAATATTCTAAGATGACATAAATTTTCGGGTTTCTGGGTTCCATTTTTTTTCCTTTTCTCCCATGAACCATTTTCGCTGGTCCCTTGAATCTACTGTCGTTGAGGCAGCGTGATGTAAGGAACACATTTGGACTGTGGAGCCAAGAGACTTTGCTTTGCGGATTCAAAGTGGCCTCTTCTTCACTGTGACCTCAGCTCTCTGGGCTTTGGTTTCTTCATTTGTAAAGAGAGAAATGGCTGATGCGGTCCGTATTTTCTAGATTAAAAATTATATGACACCAACCAGCCAGAAAATGCAAAATGCTGAACTATGTAATTTCACGCTCTAATTAAAGCAGGTTTTATATAGATCTATTATATGTAATTACCTGAGAGGGACAGGGATAACATATTTTTCATAATTTTTTAACTTAAACAGTTGGCTTTTTTTCTAATTAATTGTGTAAGTCCTGGGGTTGTTTATAATATTTTTTTCCTTAATTAAAGGTAACTTTTAAAGTTCTATTTATTTAATGTTAAAAGGTTGAGCTCAGCCAGTTATAAAAGCTTGTTGAGCATTTTGGTTTTCTTTTTTTGTGCGTGTGAAATCGGGAGTTAATTAGTGTGATTCAACCCAGTAGAAGGGACTGTTGAACATGCTGATGAAATTTTAGGGAATCTCCCTCTGGTAAGTGAATGGTTCAGAGCCTCCTTATCAGACAGAAAGGAAAGGACAATGTTTTTTATTTGCTCAGTGGAAGGTAACTGAGCATTTGGAGAATACACATACACATACTTTTATAGTTTGGATGATTTTGTGCTTTTAAAGTAAGGCATCTGTATATGATATGGAGAGATTTTTTTAGCCACTCAATGCTTTCATTAAAAGTATGCTAATGTATG